>NW_020871663.1:97304-107304 GCF_003789085.1 Penaeus vannamei | reverse complement strand
CTCCAACAGACATTTAAAAAAAAAAATCAATAATAGGTATAACCTTTCAGTGATATATCAAAAATAATCAAGAACATATTTTCGAATACTTATCGAAATTTCCACTAACTAGTTTATTCAGCATTAAAGCTCTGTAGCATGCTGAAGGTCCAACAATCCAAATGACTAATACTATGTACATTTATGACCTATTTGCTATCCATTTGGATAGCTTTTCAGAAGAAGGTATCAGGTGAACTTAGTCTAAAATCACACATTATCCACAATAATAAATAAATAAATAAATAAAAGACACTGATGCTCAAATATTCCTTAGACAAACTAATAAATCCTTCATAGGCTGAAAAAAATTATCTTCTATCCCTTTTCCTCCTTTTTCACTGTTCCCAACATACAGTGATAACACAAATAAAGCATTTACTGCCTACAAACGAGCTCCTCCTACCTGTAAGGGAAAACTTCATACACTGGCTCCTTCTGACCCTCATTCAGGGTGTTTGTGATATTTTCTGAGATATCTCTGGCCCATTCTAGAGCCTCATAATAATCTTTGGATGTCTTGAGAATGGTGTGATATGTCATGAAGTAACTGGCACCAACTGCTGTCTGAGTAAAGATTAAAAAGCATAAATTTTGCTGCCAAAAGACGAAGTCCAGCATATGCTGAGACCTTTAATCAACATTTATTTATATCTCTTTTCATTTTATGATGAATGAGCAAAAAATAAAAACAAATATTAAATTGATAAACTTTCAAATGTCATACCTCATTTTTGTCTGTTGTTACAATTTTCACAGCTTGTCCATAAGCTGCATGCCCACCTTTAGGACATGTCTCACCTGGTACATCCTCCAGGAAAAATGGTAAATACTGCATAAAAGAGTCTGGATCGGGCCGCAGTCCATCCTTCAAGGAAAAGAGGGAAAAAATGTTAAGGCCTGCGTATAGGCAGACTAAAAATGATGCCGAGGCTTTATTTCAGCAGATGTCACAATCTCTTGGGAAAGAGGCTAGCAAAGACCTGTATTCTAATTATTTGTCTCTTATTTCTTATACTCCCGGCTATTTCTGAACAACACAGAAGTATTGCATATAAATCTAATATACTTATGACATCAACCAATTCTCTATCACCAGAAAATACCCATTCTTCCCTAAACCATTCTAACAAGCTCCACTGATGAGCTGTAATATTAGTCCTAAAGATGTAGGTTTGTAGACAGCGGAAAGCTACTTCAAATAGAGTAATATTAGATCTTACATCTGTTAGGTTGATGTTGCAGTCATCACAGTCAGACTCATAATCACTTGAGGGACAGAATGTTCCATCTTTCTTTACTCTGCAGCATGGTACATCACCACTTGGACTGTCCAGATTGTAAATGGACCAGTCCATATAGTCGTCTATCCATGAGGAGGCTGGCTGGGCGATGAAAGTTCTGCCAAAGAATATTTTGGTTATTAATTTTTTTTAATCTTAAATAATTAAGAACCAAATATACAAAATTTTGAAACGAAGAAAAATATGGGAGGACATTATAAAGCACAAAAAATAGCACATCAACTTGAATCTTGTATTTTTTTCCTTACAAACTTTACATCACTTACATCATTTCATATTATTCACTCACAATTTCACTAGACTACTTGAAATGTAAACATCAATTCTACCACTACAAATAATTGCTAAGGAAATATTAACAATAAATAAAAATAAACAGCTACACTTTCTTTTCTTTTTTATAAGCAACGCCAAAATTCTTTCCCAATAATTGAAAAAATCAATCTAACAGTCTAATACCAAAGTTAGTTGGCTAAAACAAAACAAAAGTACCAGAAAAAATATGTTCCCAGTGGATATACATTAAGTAAGGTTCCAATCTTGTATACTGGCCTGTATCAGATCTAATTTTCCTTACCTATTGGCACGGTGGGCAGCATAATACACTTGCATGGCCAAACTGTCCATGTCACAGTCCACAGTCCCACAGACTTTGTTCTGATCACTGAAGTTAGTAAAATTGAGACCTCCCTTGAGGACGAAGTACACTGGAGGTCCAACACTTAAGTACTTCCCTAGATACTGTAATCAGAGAAAGGAGAAACAATGAAACTAAATACAAAATAAAACATCAATAAATTCTAAACTCTTACCTCCATTAAAGGAAAACACAACACAAATACCAAATTTGGCAAAATAAAGACTTAAAATACAAATATAACAATACAATAATGTCAGTGACAATAGTGGTATCAATCATTTCAGCAACATAATGCTAATTGTAATAATTGTACATCCTTCTCGGATGCCAGACTCACTTCAAAATATTTTTGTAAGTAAGAATCTTCAGGCATTGATAATTCTTGATCAAGACCTATTTCAATCATTGGCAGAACAGCAATGCTTGAGAACAGCCATCCTACAAAGACCACCACCACAACTGGTCTAGCAATGCGGGACAGAAGCATGGGAGCATAGACGAGTTTAAAGAATTTCTGTATGGGGCCTTCAGGTGACGTTCCCTCCTTGTTGGATCCTTTGATGAAACAGCAGATGTCCAGTCTATTCTCCTGCAGAAGAAAACGGCATTAATATTGCACACATAAATCAAAAGTGGCAGGAAATATACTTCACAATTCAAAGAAGGAAAAAAATGATAGGGGGAAGGGAGGGAAGGAGGGAAGAGGAAGGAAGGAGGGAAGGGAGGGAAGGGAGGGAGGAGGAGGGAGAGAGGGAGAGAAGATAGAGAGAGAGTGGGGGAGAGGAGAGAGAGAGAGAGAGAGAGAGAGAGAGAGAGAGAGAGAGAGAGAGAGAGAGAGAGAGAGAGAGAGAGAGAGAGAGAGAGAGAGAGAGAGAGAGAGAGAAGAGAGAGAGAGAGAGAGAGAGAGAGAGAGAGAGAGAGAGAGAGAGAGAGAGAGAGAGAGAGAGAGAGAGAGAGAGAGAGAGAGAGAGAGAGAGAGAGAGAGAGAAATTCAATACGCACTTCTTGTCTCTTTGCATCCAGTGCCATGAGAGACACAAAACATGTGATCTGCAGGACAAAATCGATGGTGAGGGCAAGTCCAGCATACAGAGCAAATGCATGAACAGCAGGCATCCCTGAGAGCACCCCTGTGTTGAGAAAAAGAATTGTAAATTAGTTTGGATAATATGTAGAAGATATTTTATGATTATACATTCATATCTGATAATATTAGAGTACTTATACATTCTTGCACAATAATATAAAGCAATAGATATAGAAATAATGGTAATATTCATCAGATATAATATTATCTAAATTATCAAATCAAGTAAAAACCTGCCATTTTTATGAACAAGACTCCTTGTTTTTAATATTCATACTGAAGATAAAAATAGCACCAAGATATCAAGAAAATTGGGATATACCCCATCAGTGTTACAAACTTATCCCCCTATATCTATTACTAATAACACCAATATTTACCATATACAAATATAACATAAAGATAAAAGAATCTTGTTTTCTCAAGGTATCTTACATACCCAGGAAGAAGCAAGCTACTTCTGAGCAGGAGGCGAGTAAGATTGTGGGAACAACTTGCCCCACAACACGCCCAATGTGTTCTGATCGCGACTCAGCTGGACGGCGTGACTCGCGCTGATACGTTTGAACGAGAATAAACATGTTGTCTACTCCTACTGCTAACACCAAGAATGGTATAACCTGCAAGGAGAGAGAAAAAGTAGAGTGAGTTCAACATAAACTGAAGCCCTACTACCATGATGGTCACCACATACATTCAGATCTTCAACAATCAATAAAATCAAAACAAAAGGACTTGATAAACTCACTTCGATAATAATAAGCGTTGCAGGAACACCAGCATAGCCATAAACACCAATAGAAGATGAGACAGATATCAACACAATGAGTACACCACCCAAGCCCAGAGTAATCTTGGAGTCTACCAACACACGGCTACAACGTGTGTAGCTCCCAAGAGCTGAGGATGAAAAAGACATCAATAAATATCCTTATTAGATACTCTACAATAATTCATATATCCATCTTTCTATCTATCTTTTCATATGCATCATATATAGCCTATATGTATATAGCCTGTGTTTTTTTGTTTGAATGTGCATGTGCGTGTGCGTGTGCGCAAGTGTGTGCATGTGTGCTGGTGTATATAGGTTTGCATGTGTATGTATGTGTGTGTCTGTATATGTGTAAGCATATGCATGCTTGCACATCCAAGCCTGTGTTTGTGTAATTACTTGTGTTACCAGCAGGTCATAGAAGTGAAAGCTTATATCTTTATATTCATAACATCTTGCCTAAAAATTTGTAGCATATAGTATAATAATGACAGAATTTTATTCTCCAGAAAATATCTATGAAAAAATCTTTTATCTGAAAAAAAAAAAAAATCCAAAAGAAAAATCAAATATACATATGAATAAAAATCTTCAAACTAGTATGTAGTGATCCAATCGGTATTTCTATATATCTTTCACTACCTAAAGCAATGTATGCAAACATGATGCAGTAAGATATGAGGATGGTGATGACATCGCCCTCGCTCTCTCGCTGTAATTCGTCCTGAATGGATCGCTCGGCTGAAAATGCGATGTCCATCATTGGGTTATCATAGTCCTTTATGAACTTGAGAAAACTGCAAAAGAAAGTATTTACCATGATCAATAAAGATTTCAAAACAAAACACTAATATATTTCTTTTCATTTCTAACTAATGAATAACAATAGCAAGAGCACGTCCTAATGAAAACAATGATATCAAATGAGGAAATTAAACAGATAACCAAGAACAAGATAACTTACGCTTCCTCCCATGCTTTGGCTTTCTCCACCTTCTCCTTGTCATTGAAATTGTTGACTACAAGGGAGATAACAAGTGCTGAAGCATCTTTGTATGGAGGGTTCGCCCCAAGGATCTGAGAGCCGTTGAGAAAGCCCCCGAGAGCAGTGAAGGGCAGGATGGGTCCTCCGTACTCACCCAAGCAGGGAATATCTAAAGTTGTGTCCATTGCCACAGGATTTCTGTGTGTAGGGCACAAAAAGAAAATAAAAAAAAAAGAAAATAACAAGTAAGCCAATGAATAGGTAAATTAAGGCTTTGGCCTTTGCCATAAAAGTTTGACTATCGGTCTCTGTTTCACTTTCTAAAAGTTTTCATCTTTTTGTATGGTAATCATTATACATCCTTAACATTTTTAAGGTTAATATTCCTAAAACTTTTAATAATCAATCCTCTAAAGAACTATAAGCATTTCATCTAGCCACCAAAAATATGCGTATTCTAAAATTCCAGGCCATAGTTCCTCATCTATCGGTTCTCAAGCCATAACTTACGATCCACTACAATCTTAGTGAAACCTGCTTTCACTTCAAGGTTCTTAGGCTCACCTGAAGCAGAGGTCTATATGGTCAATGTAGGTGTACGGCAGTCCGAAGCTGCTGGTCCCTGTAAGGTTCAGGTTGTCTTCATTGTTCTGGAAGTAGTTTACCACGCTCTGGATGGTGCAGTTATTGTTCACAGGTGAGAGCGGTGTAAAGCATATATCCTCCAGGTACACATCTTTATCATCTACTTTCCCATGTACCTAAAAATAAAAAAAGCAAGTGAATTGATACACAAATACATTAATAAAATATATATATATAAGAAATCAACTGATAAATAAATTCATAAACAAATAAATAAAGAAAACAAAACAAGGAAAGGATTTCTTGTTAACCATAAATGCAAGGTTAAGGAAAGATAATAAAAGAACAAGCTATTCATCTACCATAATACTGAAAACCTGAATAAACTTTCAACAAATTTAATTTGAGACAGAAACAAATATGTCTTTGAATGCCAATGTGCTTTGCAGCAAGTTTGTAAAACAAATATAAGAGGGAATGATTCTTTGTGAAATGTGGATAGATCCCAACATTTTCATCTTCAAACCCTGTTCAATCCTCAATAATTAACAAGCTAAATATTTATATACATACATATATATATACATACATACATATATACATACATACATACATACATACATACATACATACATACATACATACATACATACATACATACATACATACATACATACATACATACATACATACATACATACATACATACATACATACATACATACATACATACATACATACATACATCTGGTAATCTTACCTCTTGTGTTATGATGTTCTGCAGCTTGAAGACCTCTGCCAGGAATGTCTGGTTATAAGCTGGCCCCCACATCTCTGTGCCATTGGGAGTTTGATGTGGAACCTACAATGATGCCAGAATTCATCAGAAAAAAATTCTAACTGCAGGCACTTGTATATCTTTAGTTATACTACTCTCTCTATAGGGATTTTGAAGAATATTTGAAAAACTATATACTTACCTTATCAACTCCTTTTGGTCTTATAATAAGCATTTCTGTTCTGTAGAAAGGTTCAAAGTTCTTGTCAAAATAATCCTTTTCAATACGAGACTTAGAATTTGGGGCAGCCCATAGTTCTACTGGGTTTGTTGTCACTTTCAGATAGATGATGCCCACTGACAGTCCAATGGATATCAGTACACCTACAATGAGCACAGTCCACGGGTGATCAGCACACACTGAAAAAAGAAGAGGAAAGCACTTGAAAGAGTTGTGTACATGATCTGTTACTCAGAAACATCAAGAAAGAAAAATTGCTGAATATTATCCTAAACTGTAGAAAAGTAAAAGCAAAAGAGGGGAAAAAAATGGAGAAAAATACATTCTCATGCTACAACATTCACATGAAATGGATGATGCTTATAGAATTATCAAATTACCTGTGCCCCATGATGTGAAGAACCTTTCCAGATAATCCTCCAAACTCGATCCAAGTTTCTCGAAAAAGCTGGGCTCATCTCCCGCCACAGCTCCACTCTGGTCAGTCACTGCAACTAAAGATACTGCACTTGTGAAATAATGATCAATTTCCAATGCATATGAGACCAGTTCCTCCTTCTCCACTATCAGGCAGAGCCCTATCATGAATGCACTTTAAAAAAAAACAAAAAAACACAGCATGGCACTCTCCATTACTTACTATCTATGCTCCTTGCCCTGCATGAGAAGCAAATGTAAACAACGGTGAAGGCTGTTGCAAAGACAATGAACAGCAATGTCATCACCACTTCCATGCCGTTCAACCCAAAAATAGTGAATGGCTGTGGCAGGGGGGGCAGAGGGGGTGGCACTGGACAAGACTCTTCACAATCGAGACAACTGCATGACCGGGAGTCATTCTGCAAGGTAGCATTTAAGAAGATGGATAAAGTTAAAAGCACACAGAATAGCTACTTATTATTCAATATCTATATTAATAGTGGGTGGGTGGGTCAGTGAGTGTACATGAAAAGGAGAGTGTGGCTGAGTGAGTAGGCAAACATATGGATATAGATGTAGGTGTGAGTGTGGGTGGGTGTTTGCCTGTATGTGCTTCAGTGTGTGCATGTGCGTGCACATGTGGGCATGTATGCATGTGCATGTGCTGAACTAAGTGTATGCATACATATGGCTACACAGGTGTGTGTGCACATCCCTCTATGCAGGTGTATGTCTGCATGTGTGTGCATGTAAATGACTGTAAATTATCCAAAAAAAAAATTAAACATGACTTACCGTTACACCTTGGTTGCACGGAATAATTGTTTTGTTGAAAGGCTTAAATTCAGATCCTGACTCCTCTTTGTAGATAAAATCAATCTGGAAGGGCGAATAACCATTACTGGTGCTGCCCATAAAGTCATACCACCTCTGGCCGGTGCAGTAGTAGGAGCCCCAAGCTCCGCACATGAGCGACATTGCCTTCTCATTGGTGGAGGGCATCGCTACGTCTTTACACGAGCTGTACACTCCATTTATAAAGTCATTTGTTATGTGCACATCCAATGAGGAGATGACTGTTTTATCTGTTAGAAAAAATAAATACATTCATAAATAATACTATTTAACAAATGTGCATAAGCAATATCACAAAACCATTAACTTCTTTTCACAATGAGAGACTATGGATATGTGGATGTGTGTGTGTACATACGTGTACATACATGCACGTGTGTGTGTGTGTGTAAATGCTATAGTTATATATATTTTAGAAACCCAACAATATAACGTCATATATCCCATATACAGATGCTGCTCCATACATCCATCAGTGAAAAAGTCTTGTGGGACTCACTTGTATCTGTGGCCTTTTTGACCTCTTTAACATTCATGAAGTCACTCTGGTCAGGACTGCAAGTCAGGTAGCAGAAGGCCATCCGGAAGTTCCTCACACAGGTTGGGCAACGCTTCAGCAGGCCCATCCCGACTGCCATCTGCGTCAGGATGGCAGTGACCTGATCTGCATCACAGCACGTACTGATGTTGCCGCCAGGGTCACGGGACACTGTGTGGAGAGTCAAAGAAAATTAAAATCACTTTGTGCTGAAATCTCAAAATTCCTCCTGTTCCAGCTGTATAATTCTGTAAGCCATGCATTACCAGGTTAAGGACATCAAACGCAAAGCACAAACAGCGCAATTTCCCTATAAATGCTACTAAATCATTCCCATCCTTGCATCTGACCAAAAGACGACGACAACTTGGACTGGGAGAAGTATCAGCAAACTTTCAAAAACCTCGACTGCATAATGAAGATACTAAAAGGAAGCAGAAGAAGAAGAAAAAGAAGAGGGAGAAGATGATGAACAATAACCATTAGTACTAGCCAATCAACAAACAAAGCCCCTTAAACAATCAGACTTACTAAGGTCCATGACAAGTTCTGGACATGCTGCTGCCAAGGTCATGTGGGCAGAAGGGTCCAGCACCTGCGCAGTGCCATTATATGGGCAGTTGGCGGTTTTCGAGGTGAGAGGATTCTGGCCGCACTGCCCATACCACACACAGTGCCCTTCACTTTTTGTCTGTACAGAAAGGAAAGAAAAGTAGATTTGTAAATATCCATCTGAGTTTAGTATTCATAGTAATAACTATAACAGAAGTAATAATAATAATAATAATAACAATAATATTTTATAAATAATAACAATAATAATAATAATAATGATAATAACCATAAACAATAATTATAACAATTGATAATGATGATTAATAACAATAACAATAATAATAATAATAATAATAATAATAATAATAATAATAATAATAATAATAATAATAATAATAATAATAATAACAATAATATTATTAATAATAAAAAAACATTAACAATAAAAACAAAAAATAACAATAACAATATCAACAAAAACAATAAAAGCAACAACAATAACAATAACAATAGAAATAACAACAATAATAGTAATAATAATAATAATAATAATAATAATAATAATAATAATAATAATAATAATAATAATAATAATAATAATAATAATAATAATAATAATAATAATAATAATAATAATAACAATAACAATAATAATAGCAACAATAATAGCAATAATAATAATAATAAAAAAATAAAAAAAAATAACTACACAACAACAACAACAACAACAACAATGGTGGCAGTGGTCACAATAACAATAAACAAATACACAAACAGATGCTTCCGTCGTGCCAGAGCCCACACGAACGAAAAGACAAGAAAAAAGAAAAGAAAAAAAAATGTACCCTGAGTTTCAGTCCCTCCTTCGGTCGCCGATGAGTTAAAAAGAGTTTCGAGTTTTAAGTTCTCTCTCTCTCCTTCTGTGGCCGGAGTTTCATTTGCCAGGTTCCTCTCCTTGTAAGGTATATGACCTGACTGTAATTTCTTCTAATTCCCTTCCTTCCCCCCCCCCCCCCCCCTCTCACCCTAGTCTTCCCAGGTCAATCGGAAAGTAGGTCACGAGGGTGCACCGCGACCTGGTGCCCGCTAGGTAAAATAGGAAGGTTTTGACGAGATGCTCTTCTTTCTTTCTCTTTCTCTTTCTCTTTTTCTTTCTTTCTTTCTTTCTTCTTTTCTTCTTTCTTTCTCTCTCTACATA
>NW_020871663.1:89804-92304 GCF_003789085.1 Penaeus vannamei | reverse complement strand
TATACCTCCGCGTGCTTACTTTCTCCCTCTCTCTCCGAATAAAAAAGTGAGATAAAGAGCAACGCACAGAGAAGCAAAACACAATTAGCGAAGGTAAACAAAGGCTAGCCCGCGAGCCTCGGTGATGACCAGGGAGTCGGCTGAATGCGGGGAACCAGGTTTACGATTCCGCGCAGTATAACCGCAGGCAGGCGCCGCATGATTTCTCCCTCTCCCCTCCCCCTCTCCCGCCCCCCCCGCCTCCCTATCCCCCCCTCCTCCTGTTCCTTAGGCCTCCGCCATCCTTCCAAATCCCTTACACCACTCTCGTCCCTTTGCCTCCCCCCATCCCTTCCCCCGATTTCCTTCTCTTGCCCCCCCCCAATGCCCCTCCGTCCCTCCCCTGCCCCTCCCCTCAACGCGATGCGCAAATCTAATCCGACCGATAATCAGGAGAAAGCCTTGGTACTAGTAGAGACAGGGAGGGAGGGAGGGAGGAAAGTGAAGAAGAAGGAGAGGAAAGAGAGGAAGGAAGGAGGAGGGAAAGAGGAGGAGGAGAAGAAGGAAGGGAAGGAGGGGGAGAGGAAGAGGAAGGAAAAGAGGACAGGAGGTGGAGGGTGCTAAGGGAGAAACAGGTATAAAGGTAAGAAGCCAAAGAAGAGATAAAATGAGAAGGTACGAGAAGGAAAAAGAAAGAAAAGAGGAAGAAAAGACGACCCTCCTCAACCCGCCAACTTGTCATCAATCAGTGTTTGAACTTCACGAATCAATGTTCCTATAAGTCAAAGTGTTATGCCTCCACCAGCTAATTTTACTTTTTTTTGTTCTTAAATTCTCTCTTCTCTCTCTCTCTCTCTCTCTCTCTCTCTCTCTCTCTCTCTCTCTCTCTCTCTCTCTCTCTCTCTCTCTCTCTCTCTCTCTCTCTCTCTCTCTCTCTCTCTCTCTCTCTCTACCCTGCCTTTTATCTAGCTCTCTCCCTCTCCTGTCACTTTACCCCATTTTTATCTCTCCCTTTGCCTTCCCCTTCTTCGTGACCACAACAAAGCATCACACACACCACAGACCACTCCCCTCTTGCATGACTCCTTTCCTCGCCTCCTCCCCTCTCCCCCTCCCCCTCTCCCTCTCCCTCTCCCACTCCTCCATCTCCCCCTGTTCCTACCCTCCCCCCTCTCCCTCTCCCTTCCCCTCCTCCCTCCCCCTCCTCTTACCTCCCCCCTACCCTCCCCTCTCCTCCCTCCTTCCCAATCTCTTCCCCTAGCCCACCCCCTTCCTCCCCTACCCCCTCCCCCACTCCCTCCCGCTGGCGCATGGTTCGAAACGGAATCTTTTTTTTCTTCTTCTTGCTTCTTCTTCTAGGCTTTCCGCTTCCTCTGCTCCAGGATGTGTCGCTGTGAGGAGGGGACTGGGTAAACAAGCTGTTATGGACGCTGATGTATTCTGATTTTTATTTTTCCCATCCGTCTGTCGCTGTCCCCCCACCTCTCTCTCTCTCTCTCTCTCTCTCCTTCTCTCTCTCTCTCTCTCTCTTCTCTCTCTCTTCTCTCTCTCTCTCTCTCTCTCTCTCTCTCTCTCTTCTCTCTCTCTCTCTCCTCTCTCTCTCTCTCTCTCTCTCTCTCTCTCTCTCTCTCTCTCTCTCTCTCTATCTATCTATCTATTATATATTATATATATATATATATAATATATATATATATATATATATATATCCTCCTAAATTTTCCTCCTCTTCTTTTTCCCCTCTCCCTTTTTTTCCTTCTTCTCCTAATTTTCCTTCTTCTAATTTCCTTCCTTCTCCTCATTCATTTTTTCCCTATTTCTTTACTCCCTATTTTCCTTTTTTCACTATTTTTCTCCTTCTCCCCCCCTCTCTCTCTCCCTGCCTACATCCTATTTCTCCCTCAACTCTCGCTCTCCCTCCTCTTCCCTTCTCCAACTCCCTCTCTCTCTCCCTCCCCTCCCTTCTCCAAATTTCCCTCTCCCTCCTCTTCCCCCTCTCCACTCCCTCTCTTTCTCCCTCCCCCTCCCTTCCAAATTTCCCTCTCCCTCTTCTCCCCCCTCTTCCCACTCCCACTTTCCCTCTCCTTCCCTTCCCCCTCCCTTCCAAATTTTCCCCTCTTCCCTTCCTCTTCCCCTCCTCTTCCCACTCCCTCTCTTTCTCCCTCCCTCCTCCCTTCCACATTCGACATTTCAACCGGCATTTAACAAATCACTGTCCTGCACATTTTCCCCCATTCGGCATCTCAAGACATCCGGGACCTTCCTACTCTCTCTCCTCCAAAGTGCTGCCTGGGTGTTGCAATCCGGCCTGACCATCGGGTTCTGTCTTGCACGCACAAATGTAGCTGTTTACGTTGATCTGCCGAATCCCTTCCCCTCTTTATGCGCAAAAAAAGCCACGACGGTCCTTGAATCCCTTTCCAACGCGACCATGACGAACGAACGAAAAAAAAATGGAAGTGGATAAAAAATAAAATAAATAAATAAATAAAACAAAAGAGATCGTATTAGGGCCAGGGAC
>NW_020871663.1:79804-84804 GCF_003789085.1 Penaeus vannamei | reverse complement strand
CCTTCACTTCACTTCAGCTCACTGAGGCTAGAAACCACTATTTGTCCTGTGATTTCCATCGACTGCTCCCAGACCCCACCAGCTATTATCTATTGTTGTTATTATCTACTGTTGTTATCTATTAAGCTAGACGTTGCTGACTCTTCTTTCTGTAAATTCCTGGTTCCGATAATGTTGCGAGCCGACAGTCATGAGAATCAATCTAAAGCGTGTGTGTGTGTGTGTGTGTGTGTGTGTGTGTGTGTGTGTGTGTGTGTGTGTGTGTGTGTGTGTGTGTGTGTGTGTGTGTGTGTGTGTGTGTGTGTGTGCGTGCGTGCGTGCGTGTGGTGCGTGCGTGCGTGCGTGCGTGCGTGCGTGCGTGCGTGCGTGCGTGCGTGCGTGCGTGCGTGCGTGTGCGTGTGCGTGTGTGTGTGTATCCATTTCCATTATTATTAACCATAAAAACATTATACATCTCGTTTATCATCCGTTCGTTCCCTCCTCCTTTTTTCATACTTCATACCCAACGCCGGCACCCACGCCGTACCCTCTGAGTAACGGCCGTGGGTACAGGGGCTCTGTTTCAGGGGCTGTCCCGCCTGCAGTTGCTGTCAGCGGGAACGTGTATGGGCGTGTGGGCGTGTGCCATGTTCAAGTTTTGCATGTGCGAATGCGTGCGAATGCGTGCGAATGCGTGCGAATGCGTGAGAGTGTGAAGGCCTGTGCGCGCCGTGACACTTCCGCCCCCCAACCCCGCACCCCCCCAACCCCGCACCCCCCCCAAAACCCCGCACCCCCAAACCCCGCACCCCCCCAACCCCGCACCCCCAAACCCCGCACCCCCAACCCCGCACCCCCCCAAACCCCGCACCCCCAAACCCCGCACCCCCCAAAACCCCGCACCCCCAAACCCCCGCACCCCCCAAAACCCCGCACCCCCACACCCCCAAAACCCCGCACCCCCCAACCCCACCCTCGACGGCGGCGGCGCTGAGCTCGCGGTGGGAAGCTCAGCCTCGTTAGGCAACGCTGGCCGCCGGACCTTGAGCAACAACGGCCCTGCGCAAGCGGTGACGAAGCGCTATCCCCACGAGAGAGAGAAGAGGGGGCGGGGAAGGGTGCCGTGTGTGCGCAAGGAAATATCTGCGCGTGTGTATGTGCGCAAGGAAATATCTGAGCATGTGTACGTGTATGTGCGCAAGGAAATATCTGAGCATGTGTAGTGTGTGTGTACGCAAGGAATATCTGTGCGCGCAAGGAAATATCTGAGCATGTGTACGTGTATGTGCGCAAGGAAATATCTGAGCATGTGTACGTGTATGTGCGCAAGGAAATATCTGAGCATGTGTACGTGTATGTGCGCAAGGAAATATCTGAGCATGTGTACGTGTATGTGCGCAAGGAAATATCTGAGCATGTGTACGTGAGCATACGTGTATGTGTGTGTGTGTAGGCCTAGCACGGAGATGATGGGAGTGGAGAGAGACGGAGAGGAGAATAAGGGAAAGGAGGAAGGGCATGAAAGAAGGGAAGAGCGAGAGAAAATGAAGGAAAAGGCGAGACATACAAAACAGAAGAACCGATAATGAGAAATAAGACACAATAACAAAACAGAATAACCGATAACGAGAGATAAGACAATAACAAAACAGAAGAACCGATCATGAGAGATAAGACACAATAACAAAACAGAAGAACCGATAATGAGAGATAAGACACAATAACAAACAGAAGAACCGATTATGAGAGATAAGACACAACAACAAAAACAGAAGAACCGATAATGAGAGATAAGACATAATGGAGATAAGACACAATAACAAACAGAAGATAATGAGAGATAAGACACAACAACAAAACAGAATAACCGATAATGAGAGAGAAGACACAACAACAAAACAGAATAACCGATAATGAGAGAGAAGACACAACAACAAAACAGAAGACCGATCATGAGAGATAAGACACAATAACAGAACAATACCGATAATGAGAGATAAGACACAATAACAAAACCGAATAACCGATAACGAGAGATAAGACAATAACAAAACAGAATAACCGATCATGAGATAATGAAGAGAGAGACACAACAACAAACAAATAAACCGATAATGAGAGAGAAGACACAACAAAACAGAATAACCGATAATGAGAGAGAAGACACAACAACAAAACAGAAGAACCGATCATGAGAGATAAGACACAATAACAAAGCAGAATAACCGATAACGAGAACTAAGACAATAACAAAACAGAATAACCGATAACGAGAGATAAGACAATAACAAAACAGAAGAACCGATCATGAGAGATAAGACACAATAACAAACCGACCGACAAACGACACACTCAACCGAACCACCCACCCATCCCGCAGGCGACAACCGGACCCGAAAGGACACCCGAATTCCGACGTAAAACCCCCGCCTTCACAAACCCATAAAAATAACCCCATAAAAATAACCCCATCATCGCCCCCCCAAAAAAAAAAAAAAAAAAAAAAAACCGAATCACACTGGAGATTGCATTCAAAAAAAAAAAAAAAAAAAAAAAAAGAGAGAAGTCGCCGCCATCTTGCGAGCCAAGCCGGGTGGGCGTGGGAGCTCCATTCCGCTCAATTCCGTTTCCTCGACAAGACTGACCCCGCGCTGACACATCCCCGCGGGCGCCGCATGATCCCTCGTCATGCATGTGCATGGTGGGTGGTGGGTGGGGTGGGTGGGTGTGTGTGTGTGTAGTGAGTGTGTGTGAGTGTGTGTGTGGTGTGTGGGTGGGTGGGTGGGTGGGTGGGTGGGTGGTGTGGGGTGGGTGGGTGGGTGAGTGTGGTGTGGGTGTGGGTGTGGTGTGGGTGTGGGTGTGAGTGTGGGTGAGGGTGTGTGTGTGTGTGTGTGTGTGTGTGTGTGTGTGTGTGTGTGTGTGTGTGTGTGTGTGTGTGTGTGTGTGTGTGTGTGTGTGTGTGTGTGTGTGTGAGTGTGAGTGTGAGTGTGAGTGTGAGTGTGAGTGTGAGTGTGAGTGTGAGTGTGTGTGTGTGTGGGTGTGAGTGTGTGGGTGTGAGTGTGTGGGTGTGAGTGAGTGTGTGTGTGTGTGTGTGTGTGTGTGTGTGTGTGTGTGTGTGTGTGTGTGTGTGTGTGTGTGTGTGTGTGTGTGTGTGTGTGTGTGTGTGTGATTGTCTCCCTTCTCCCCTTCTCCCTCTCCCTCTCCCTTCTCCCTCTCCCTCTCCTCTCCCTCTCCCTCTCCCTCCTCCCTCTCCCTCTCCTCTCCTCTCCCTCCTCTCCTCTCCCTCTCCCTCTTCTCCCTCTCCCTCTCCCTCTCCCTCTCCCTCTCCCTCTCCCTCTCCCTCTCCCTCTCCCTCTCCCTCTCCCTCTTCCCTCTCTCCCTCTCCTTCTTCCTTCTCCTTCTCCCTCTCCCTCTGTGTTGGTCTAGCCATCCTGCTGACCTGTGTTCAATCCCGCGCGCTTCCAGTGGATGGTAACCTCGGCCATTCCTTGCACACAGGCGAAGAAGCAAAATAAAACAGATAATAAGTCACAGCAAAGAATATCCATTGCAACAAAAAAACTAAATCTTAAATCTTTAAATCTTGATTCTTCTCCCTCTCTCCCAACCCTTCTCCCTCTCTCCCAACCCTTCTCCGCCCTTTCTCCCTCTCTCCCAACCTTCTCCCTCTCTCCCAACCCTCCCAACCCTTCTCCTCTCTCCCAACCCTTCTCCCCTCTCTCCAACCCTTTCTCCCTCTCTCCCAACCCTTCTCCCTCCTCCAACCCTTCTCCCTCTCTCCCAACCCTTCTCCCTCTCCCCCAACCCTTCTCCCTCTCTCCCCTTCTCCCTCTCTCCCAACCCTTCTCCCTCTCTCCCAATCCTTCTCCCTCTCTCCCAACCCTTCTCCCTCTCTCCCTCCCTCCCCTTCAATAACCTTGTCCCCGTCTTCCCCGCATTCCTCTCACACTCCATAACAACAAAAAGACATAAAAACAACCCACCAACGAGAACAAACACAAAAAAAAAACGTCGTTATTCGCACAATTCCCAAGCTTCTCCCGAAACACCTTAAGAAACAAAAGACACACGCCTTGCGCAATGCCGACGACGACGACGAAGACGAAGACGAAGCCGATGACAAAAAAGCCGAACGAATTACCGAATTCATCTATCGAATTTATCTGTCAACGATCTGACGACGCTTTCCTTTTCTTTTTATTATCCCCCTCCCCTCTCTCTATCACTCCCCCCCCCACCCCTTCCTCTTCCCCCCTCGCCCACCCCCCCTTCCCCTTCCCCCTTCGCCCACCCCACCCCATCCCCTACCCACCCACCCATAGCTTTCCCCTCGATCCGAATTCAACGATAATTCCACACAAAAAAAAAAAAAAAATCACCATCTCTCACTTTCACCTTCACTGTAAAATGTCACGCCCACGCCCACACCACAAAGCCCCCCCCCTCCCCACCCCCTGCACGCCAAGAGTTCGTCATGCCTAAAGACTGAATAAGCATAATAGAAAATAAGTGTGCAGAAGAGAGGAGGGAGGAAGGGAGGGATGGGGGGGGAAGAAGGAGAGAAAGACGGAAAATTGGAGAGAGAGAGAGAGAGAGAGAGGAAGGGTAAATGGAGAGAAAAAGAGAGGAGAGAGGGAGAGGGTGAGGAAATTGGAGAAGAAGGAGAGAAGGAGGGAATTGGAGAGAGGAAGAGAGGGAAGAGAAATGGAGAGAAAAAGAGAGGGAGAGGGAGAGGGTGAGGGAGAAGAAAGAGCGAGAAGGAGAGGGAGAGGGTGGGAGAGGAGAGGGAGAGAGAGGAGGGGAGAAGAGAAATTAAGCGAACAGAAAAGAACAAAAGAACAAAAGAAACCAGAGAAAGAGACGAGAGAGCAACGACGAGAAAACAAGTAAACCCCCTTTAAGTAGTAGTGTCTGTGACGAATCGCCCGATGACAATTCGAGTTCACCCCCCACCCCCCACCCCCCCCACCCCTCACCCCCCACCCGCCCCCTGCACACCTTCTCACGCCGCGGGTTATTGC
>NW_020871663.1:67304-69804 GCF_003789085.1 Penaeus vannamei | reverse complement strand
AATCAAACAACTCCACAAGCATCTCACGCATTACAAAAAGACAATATCAATAACAAAGACTGATGATGCTAATTTTAACAATAACAATAATAATAGCAATAATAACAACAATAATTATGAAAATGATAAAAATAATAATAGCTAACAATAATAATAGTTATGATGGTGATAAAAAATAACAAATATAAAAATAACAATAAAAACAATAATCGTCACCATAATACTAATATCAAAATTAATTATTGAGATGAAAATGATGATAATAACAACAGCAGCAAAAGCAAAAAGCACTAATAATAATGCCAATAAAGTAATACTAATAACAATAACAATAATAATAACAGCAAAAAACAACAAATAATAAAGAGTAACAGTAACAACAATAATAATACAACAAAACAATAACAATATAATAGTAGTAATATAATAATAGTAACAACAAGAAATAATAATAATAATAATAATTAATAATAATAATAATAATAATAAATAATAATAATAATAATAATAACAATAACATAAAAATAACAATAACAATAACAATAACATAATATAATAACAATTTTATAACAATAATTAAACAACAACAACAACAACAACAACAACAAAACAACAACAACAACAACAACAACAACAACAACAACAACAACAACAATAATATTAATAATCATCATAATATAATAATAATTAATAATAAAAGCAATAAAAACAACCCTAATAATAACAACAATACCCGTGATCAATCATTAATGGTAATTATTGGATAAAGACATTTCATACATTCTCTTTATTCTTATCCCTCCTCATTATAAGGGAAAAGTGGGGGAAAAAAATAGCCAACGGACCTTCCCTTCATGTATTCTGGCATGATAGAGCTATGTGGAGGGAAGTGATTTACTGTAACAATACAAAATCTATTGATGGAATATACTCCATGGAGATTTCCTGAACTTTGCGGGCGCACCAAAAGCACGAAAGCTGCAGGAACTGTTTGACACCACTATATTAAGAGATAAGATAACATTGTAAGTTTCGAGTGGATTTAGAAAACAAAAAACAATATAGCTGTGAGAATACCCACTTTGAAAGGGTTGCCTGTTGTTTCACCCAAAAAGTATTTACAAAAAGTATTTGGGTATTTGCCCCAGATATCATAAAAAGGCCGAGTAAAACTACTGTGGTGCAGACGCATTTGGCACAATGTGGTAATCTCATACATAAGGACACTGTTACACTCACTGATGCATGAATTAATTGTTTTTCAAAAATAATTTATGCAGGTAATGTATAACATCAGATATGAAAAAAATAGATCACGATAAATGCCATGCAAAGACAAAGTCCATGGCAATCAGGAAAAGAGTCCTGCCCCTAACTAAGATAATATAGTGAATGAGTGGCTCTGCCCCTATGAGCCTCACCTGAGGGGCTGCCAACCCCCAACCCTCAAACCCCACCCTGAAAGAGGTAATTTTTACAGTACTGATGCACTCGCCAGAGACTAAGTCTCCAACTCCAAGTAAAAAAAAAAGTTATTCATCAATTTAAGTTACCGTGATTGGACATGCCCTTCGGGCACTGCACAAAGTGAGGGTTGAAGGGGACTCTGTCCCCAACATCCCTTGGAAAATATTGTCTTCACCTTGTATGCATGACAAGATAGAGCTGAAACTCGGAAGCACTTAGAGGACTTAGGCTGTGAGCAATGCTTTCCGCGATCTTTAACATTCATTTTTGGCATTATCTTTCATGTCTGCAGATTATTTCTTGTACTAATGACTGCAACTTTTTGTCCTGTACAAGAATATCATATTCAATTTGCCCGAACTTAGTACATCCTTACTATAAAGATTAACCTTGGAAGATGACGAATCCTGCAGGAGAGCCCAATACAAAGTCTTTCCTATGCTCCCTCCTGCCGTACATACGTGATGCATTCTTTGTTGTACAGAGGGGGTTTCTCTGGGGGTAAAACCCCTACATTTATGTATATGTTGACCAATTCTCTGTATATAATTAATCTACCCCATACCTCCTTTGGTGTCTCATTATACCCTCCCCTACTATCTGGGCAAATACTGCGGGCATTGAGGTGGGTTTCCGCAGCATAATTTAAATATATCTGGGTGGCTAAGTGTGGGAGGAATCCATTGATACCACTGTCATTGTGATAGGTAAAGCGAAGATACTCTGAATATCTACCCATACTGTTATTATTCTTCAAGGTACTGACAGATACGTCCTATCACTTAACACTACTGATAAGACAAATTCCGACAACAGCAGCACAATGTAAACAATGGCTCATACACCGAGTGTGACGTTATATAAGAATCAAAACTACCACAAAGAACACTTGACTACGCTCCGAATAACAATGGAAATGGAATATATTAAGAAATGGAATACTCAGGACACTCACCACACTGACAGAAGACGCAAACACGATCAGGAAAACTGGAACTGACAAAGCCGACCTCCAAGCCATCGTTCCAGGCCT
>NW_020871663.1:31315-36315 GCF_003789085.1 Penaeus vannamei | reverse complement strand
AAGAGTTATGCTGTAATTATGTACATAAACAAATGGACTTAAATTATTTTTACTAATGGAGAAACTGTATTTTAGTAAATAAATAATGTGTTCATAATATAAGAGGTGTTCTATTCTTGTAATGAAACAGTAGAAATTCCATTTTTTTAATACATAATAATCCTACATTCTAATATTGTAGCAATAATAAGAGAGAAGAGAAATCTTCAAATTTGGTAAGGACTGAAGGTTACAAAATCTTTGGTCAAAAAAGGTGATCATCTTTGAAATGACAATTGATATAAGCATGGAGTGTTGTAGATCTTATACAAGAAATATGCTCAAATTATTCCATTCCTAAGGGTGAGAAACTAGTCTTTTTCAAATCCAGATGGTAATACGGTAATGTGGTTCCCTTTGCAAAGTGTAAAGAATACAGTCTATTCATATTACGTAAGTGTATATTAACACTCCATGTGATGAGCAATGATACCAGCTAATGCAAAACAAAAAAAAAATTCCTTTGCTGACATTTATGCTGTCAACACAAGAAGAGATAAATGGCTGTGTTTTTTAGTCTGTTGGATGCATAGAAATATGCACACCATTGGATTGAATTGTAGTTAATGGTTAATGGTTAAAACAAATATATGTGTTAGACATTAAAGTTCAAATAGGAAAATATGTGGCAAAAATGGTAAAACGAGTTAATGATTAGGACAAAATGTGTTAGATGTCAATGGTTGTGGAGCACTATAGGACTGTATGGTAGTGAAAAGGGTAAAGACGGGGGAGCACATGGGGTAAAGTGAGGATTAGTAAAAGGAGGTAGGGGGTTAAGGGCAAACAGTGATTAGGGCAAATGGATAGTATCTATGTGTCTGAAAAAGGAAGAGGAACATTGTATGAGGAATACTGGAAAAAAAACATAAATTAATTGGCAGGTAATAAGGGGAGAAATGGGTGTTGGAGGATTAGGAAAAGAATTCCAGGAATGAGATAGGAGAACAGGGGAAGGAGGTGAAGTAGCAGGAAGAACATCAGCAGTGAACAGATCTTGAGAATGACACTGCTGTAACAGATGGGAGTCACACGAGCATCCAGATGGGAGAGGTAAAGATAATAGGGAAAGAAAAGCAGATGGTGCACATGGTGTACATTGAGAAGGTAGGGATGGGATGTGTTGGGAGAGAGTGGGAGAAAATGGGGTAGGGGGAATTTAAGGAGGGGTATGTATATCAGCAATTACTTTTAATGTAGAGGGAACGGGTGTAGAGAGATTGAAGCATTAATGAGAGAGAGGAGCACTCTCGTAGGTCATGTTTAGGAAATTTGGGTTATCCTCAAGAGTTTCTAGAGGGAAGTTGGGCAGAGAAATCAGAGAAATGAAGGTTTTCCTTTGAAGAGAAGAGGAGACAGATGTCTGAGGAACAGAGGAAGAGGTGGGTATAGGAGAAGATGGGGTGGAAAGTTTATATATCAGATGCGTCCAGTAGAATAACAAGGAGAGCTAGGCATCAGGGATGTGCTTCCTGTCTAGGTTCTTATAGAGTGAGGCCTAGTTTGAATCTAAGAACTGCTACCTTAGACTCGAGCTTGCAGGCAGAGTAGCTCCTATGAATTACATTATTGGTCATCACAAGTGACATGTGCATGATTGTGCAGAGTATTTTAAATGGCCATGACCAAGTTGATCACATAGAGGGCAGCGGGTTCTGGAGTGACAAAGTGTCAACATTTCTAATGTCAATAGGGAAGGGTTAGCCAGATAGAACAGGACACTCCACCAATATAAACTTCATGGGGGAAGTCATGTGTGTGGAAGCTAATCTTGGTAAAATTGGTGTGGGACTTATGGTGACTCCGGGGAGGAATAGTGTACCACTGTACTGCCACTTCATTATTTTCAAAATGGCTGATAAGCAGGTCATTTTCACAGTCTGACCAAGGCATGAACAATCGGCAGTGTGGCAAAAGGAAACTTTGCCTACTTGCTTTTTGAAGAGGAGGATAGTGTCAGAGTAAGGAGCTGTAGGGGGAATCACAAAGAATCAATCTCACTTGGCTGGACTAAAAAGAGTATTCAAAAGGCTTAGTGGAAGCAGTAGAAGAGTGGAGGGGGCAGACAATGAAGAAGACTGTACAAGAGGAGTTGAAGTGCTGGATTTTGGGAGAGATTAAGGGATGTATTCTGAAAGTTGAGTAATAACCTGTGTGGATGATTTAGAATGGAAGGGGTAGCAGTTGCAGTGGTTGGAGACATGATCACCTCAGGGCCCCCATGAAGGGTTAAGGGCTAGGCAATTAAGCAGGGGAATACCTAGCCAGTGGCTCCCGGAGGCCTTTCAAGACTGATACAAAGCCAGCCTTTCATCCCTTCAACACAGCTCTTATACCTTAGGAAGTGACTGAAGAAGAGAAGGAAAGGGAAAGACTATGCAAAATTATGGGCTAAGGGCTGAGGCCCAAAGCAGGGGTGTTCCCCTACAATGGGCCTCAGTCCCCGTCTCCTATGCTCTCCCCAACAATAACAATAGGCATGAGATCTGGAAGGTTGAATCATATTTAGAGAAGAAAAAACAAAATTGTCTTTGCAATATGACCTGCTGATACATAGTGGATCAATTCATAGGGTCTTGATAGAAAGTCATGAAATTCTAGCTATATGCAGGGTTCTACACTTACAAAGATAAGAAAAGGTATGTGAAAATTAACTAGCAGGAGTGGATGAAAGATTGTAAGTCAAATGGTAACCAGGCCTGAGAGCTGAGAAGAAGTATAAGTGGGCTGTACCTGGGATATATGTTGTGTTTTCAGAATGTTTGCAACACATTGATATTATTATTTATGTGCATATTTGTTAAAATTTCTTAAAACAAGAGCATTAATTTCATTAATACTAATTTAACATTAATTTTGATATTGCATTTAGCTTGGGGACTGAAGTTGTAATACTGTCACATCATAGTGCTGTATGACTTTTGATGTCTAGCACATTTATCCGGTTTAACCATTAACCAATATGGTCACATGTCTCAATGATAATTTTAATTGAATTAGATTTGATGACTTTCCAGGTCAGTCTCGAATGTAGAATACTTGCATAATATCAACCCAGTCAATTATTTTGACAGTGTGGTATGGTGCACTATACTGCACATATGTTTCACTGCAAGTTAGATTTTCCATTAATTTCTCTAGCTTTACTGTATATTGTATATGATTGCACCCACAACATCAGACTGAACCGGCACAGATCTATGCTGGTATTATTTTCCCTCACATCACTATGAAAGTCCCTTCATCATTCTATGAATGTACTTCCACTTCTCATCATCCCATTGCAAGTATTATTGAAAGAACTTTCGTTTGTAAGTATGGCTGTTTTTTGTGTGGTGTGATGTCAATCCCTAATGAGTGTGTGAGAACCAAATCATGGTTAAGATACATTAGCCAGCAATTTAGGATTTCTTTCTTTAATTGATAAGCATCAATTCTTGGTTCAGCATCTTGTCTTTGGAGGACCTTCAGTATTTGTTGCGTTGTGTTTCTTGCATCTTGTGTGTTTATTTTGTGATGGCAGATTCTTGCCTACCCTATCAACTTTGTTTTCTATTTTTTTTCTTCTTTTCTTTTTGCAAACATCAGAGCCTTCAATAATTAATATGTAATGAAGCAAGATACCATCAAATTAGTAATTAATTTTTTTTTTTTTTTTTTTAATGATAATTCCTGTCCCTTTAAACTGTCATTCTTCCACCATTTTTTTTTTTTTTTTTCCAATTGTTTTTTTATATGCACTGTATAATGGACAATTTTGATATTGAAAACTAATATCACTTCATTTTAAATCTGTGCTGTGCATTTCTAAAGCATTGAATTTGCTTATAGAATTGGCTTCAACATTATGCAGAAGTAGTATGCTGTGAAATGAAGGTACTCAAAGTACATGATGTAAATGATAAATGAAGTATTTATCTTTAAAAGTTTGTATCCTTGGTATTTTGATTCTGATTCTATTTGTTTACCATTGATTTTCTCTGTCTCATGTAATTATATGTTGATTGATATGATTTTTATACTGCATAGTTTTATAATATAAAATCCTTTATAAGAATGGTAAACATATGTTTGATCTATGATACTTTTAAAAATGGCTTTAAAATAAAGCTTACTAGCATTAGGTGGATCTACAAGTGCTGAAATGACGTGACTTGTGCAAGCCAGCTCTTTCTTCACAGCCTCAAAGGAATAGCCCTGTGCTGCTATCTACATCACCATGACCTGTAAAAGTTATCACCCATGACAAGGGGTTAGCACCTCATAATAAGTCATCATTTCAGGCAAGATAACAGGAGGAGGGATGAACGAGACTAAATGCAATTTATAGGAAGTGATGTACCCGTAATAAGAGTGGATGAAATGATATACGTAAATATTCTATTATTTTGTAAATTTCAGTTTGGTTATATAAATACATTATTTTGTCAAGATGAATGAATAAATTGTATATATATGGTGGTTTCCAACTTATAGTCCATGGAGGCTTTATTTACACTACATTCCATTATTTTGTAAATTTCAGTTTGGTTATATAAATACATTATTTTGTCAAGATGAATGAATAAATTGTATATATATGGTGGTTTCCAACTTAAAGTATACTTTTTTTCCTTTTTTTTTTGCTTCATTTTCTGTTACCAAAAATATGATGTATATTTATTTGACTGAAATCAATATCCAAGTCAGCATAACCAATAAAAGTATTAAGATTTTCTTTAAATATTTATATTCAAGAACAAAAATGTGAACTGTTTGTTTTTATGTAAATATATTACAATAATTATGATAAACCCCTTTCCTAGTAAATGAAAAAAAGTTTCAAGAGTAACTACTACATGAAATAATTGAAATAACCATAAATGATTCTAACTGAAACACACAACCAAGACTTATAAATGTTTAATTGTCTGGAAGTCCTATCAACACAAATTATGAAAATGATACAGATTGTAAAGCTA
>NW_020871663.1:12500-17377 GCF_003789085.1 Penaeus vannamei | reverse complement strand
GTATGTGTGTATGTATGCAATGCACACATATATACATATATACATATTTTTGGCTATGTGAGCAAGAACACAATCTCTTTACCGAACGCCAAGGAATTCTCCGTCCCGACTCGGCCGCTTAAGGTAATGACCCGCCAAAAACCCGCGCCATTGACATTCCTTTCCTTCAAAATGGCAGATTTATCCAAAATATATTTACTGTTTTGTGAGATCAAGAAAGAAGAGAATTTAATTGTCTTGAAGAAGTGGGAGACACGCATTTTGATGATTTTGTAAAGGAGGATAGACATATATACAGACATTATTTTTTTCTCTCTCATTCATTCTTTGCATTATGTGTGTGTGTGCGCACACACTCACATACACACAGATAGTTAGATAGATAGATAGACAAACGAGAGAGAGAGAGAGAGAGGAGAAGAGACGAGAGAGAGAGAGAGAGAGAGAGAGAGAGAGAGAGAGAGAGAGAGAGAGAGAGAGAGAGAGAGAGAGAGAGAGAGGAGAGAGAGAAGAGAGAGAGAGAGAGCGAGAGAGCGAGGAGAGAAGAGAGAGAGCGAGAGAGAGAAAGAGAGAGAGAGAGATTCGAAGGAACATGTTCTTCGGCACAAAGGACAGAACCAAGAAAGAAGCCAAAAGAAAGAGGGGAAACAGGAGTTAGGAGAGGAAGAAGAAGGAATATGAGGAAGGAGAGAGGAAGAAGAAAAGGGGAGAGATGAAGACGGAGGAAGAAGACGAGGAGGAAGAGAAAGACGGGTATTTGAGAGGAGGAAGAGGAAGAGATGGAAATGAATGAGAGAAGAGAGAAGAAGAGGAATGAGAAGGAAAGCATGGATAAAAATAAGCCGAATAGGAGGAATAGAAGGAGAGAGGAATACAAAAACAGAGAAGAAAAAACAAAAGAGGGAGGAAGAGGTGAAAAAGGAGAAGCATGGTAGGAGGAAGAGAAAGAATGAAGAGAGGGAGAAGGGAGGAAGGGGAGTGGGGGAAGAAAATTAGTTAAAGTAGTAGTACTGCTATTTCAGAAGTACTACTAGTAGTGGTGGTAGCGGTGGTAGAATTAGTGTCAATAGTCGTAGTAGTCGTAGCAATAGCAGTAGTGGTAGCAGTAGTAGTAGTGGCGGTAGTAGAATTAGTTTTACTAGTAGTAGTAGTACAAATAGCTGCAGTAAGAGAAGTACTAGTAGTAGTTGTGGTAGTAATTGTGTTAGTAATACTAGAAGAAGTAGCCGTAGTAGCAGCAGCAGTAGCAGCAGCAGCAGCAGTAGTACTTATAATATAGTAGTTAATAGCAGCAGCAGCAGTAGTACTTATATAATAGTAGTAGTAATAGCAGCAGTAGCAGTTACACCAGTGGCAGCATGTATAATAGTAGTAAGGAGAGGAGGAGAAGGAGGAGGAGGGGAGGAGGAATGGGTGGGGGGAGGGGGGGATGGGGGGGGGGGTGGCGGCTCCTTGCATATCGCGCGCAACGTCTCGTTTCGTCGCTCGAACGTGATTTAACGATATCGTAAAGCACATGAATAATCATGAAGGAAAACGCAGCTCCGACCTTGTTAGAAACGAGGGGGAGGAGGAGAGGGGGGAAGGGGGGGAAGGGGAGGGAAGGGGGGAGGGAAATCAGGGAGGGAATGGAGGGAGGAGGAAAGGTGGAAGGAGGGTGAGGGAGACGGCCGAGAGAGGGATGAGAGGGGAGGGGTTAAGAGGGAGAAAATCACCCCTCACTCTCTTTTGCACCTCATAACCCCCTTACTCCCCTCCTCTTCCACCCCTCCCCCTCCCTCCCCCTCATAGCACCCCGATCTCAATCCCGAAGCACAAAGAAAAAAAAAAAAAAAAAAAAAAAAAAATGGCTTACATGATTCTTCTATTTTGTCCCCCACCTCCTCCTCTCCTCTCCCTCTCTCCCTCTCTTTACTCTCTCTCTCTCTCTCTCTTCTCTTTCTCTTCCCTTTTCTCCCCCTCCCCCTCGCCATGGCTTTGAAATTGCGTGACGTCGGAAGAGCTTATATAACCCTTTGCTTCTCGTCCCAAAGTGTCAGTCTCGTTGCCTCTTGTTTGCTTCAATGTGTAACATCCTGCCTGTGGTAAGGAACCCTCGGTCCGGGCGAATACTGGGTTTGGGACATTTTTTGGATTTTTAGGTAATTGGCCTATGAAAAATTGCCTTATGTGGTGTGTCGTATTTGGGGAGACGATAGGCCTTTGTGTGTTCGTGTGTATAGGTATTAAAAAAAAAAAAATATATATATATATAGTATATATATGATAATATGTAATATAATTATATGTATATAATATATATCATATATATATATATATATATTATATATATTATATATATATTATATATATATTATATATATATAGTATATATTATATATATATTATATATCATATAATGTTATATATGTGTATATTATTGCGTATATATATATATATATATATTATACGTTGTGTGTGGCGTGTGTTGTGTGTGTATGTGTGTGTGTATACATAATGTATGTGTATAACACACACACACACACACACACACACACACACACACACACACACACACACACACACATACACCACACACACACACACACACACACATATATATATATATATATATATATATTATATATATATATATATATATATATATGTGTGTGTGTGTGTGTGTGTGTGTGTGCGTGTGTGTGTGGTGTGTGTGTGTGTGTGTGTGTGTGTGTGTGTGGTGTGTATTCTATATGCAGTATATTATGAATGAATAAGAGATACCATCCTACCGACCCCCACCCCTGCACCCCACCCACCCCAGCAAGCGTGACAGGTGACTCTCGCTCTCGCTCGCCTCCGTGCGTGCAGGCCGTGACAGTCTTCTGGCATTCGCTTCTCTGCGGACTGGGACATGCACGTATGGCCTCACTCTCATGTGCACGTGCTTATGGATATACATATACACAGACATACGTATATGCACACACACACACATATACAGCACCAAACGCTCACGCACACACACGCACACACACAAACACGCACACACGCACCACCACACACAACACAACACGCACAACGCACACGCACACACGTACACACAGCACTCAAGCACACACACATAAAACACACACATATTCTTGTTTTTGCATCTGAATCACTTTTTTCCTTTCATTCATTTTCTCTTCTATGCTAATTCTCTCTAATTATCATATTTTTTTATCATATATTTTCTTTTTTTTCCTTATTCTCAGATGATGTCTTCGCGAGTTCAAAAGCTTCTGGTGGCTGGCGGGTGTACTGACCTTCCTAGCCGTCGGGGTCAACGCTGAGGCTGACCCAAAAGCTGACCGCTGCCGCTGACCGGTAGCTGACCGGCCGCTGACCCCGTGGCTGACCCGAGCTGACCGCCGTGGGGCTGACCCAGAAGCTGACCCCGAGGCTGACCCAGAAGCTGACCAAGGCGAGCTATCACGAGCCGTGATTAGCGATAAGACTCATATCTCAATGCTTACAAGAACGGAGGCTATCGGTAAGTAAGCAAAAATGGAAGCAAAAAAAAAAAAAAAAAAAAAATCTTACATATTTTGAGAGGGGGAAAATATTTTTTGAAGTTTGCTCGATCTATAATGATTTTTAATCATACATTTATTCTTTATTTCATTTATTGCTATCTTTATGCACACAAGCCCAACAACAAGTAATTCATTAAATATTTTTTTTTCCATCCTTCCTTCTCCTCCGCCTCCTACTTCATCCTTTCCTTCTCTTCCTTGCTTCCTTTGACTCTCTTCGTACTATATTCTTCTTTTAATCTTTTTTTCCTTTGCTTCCTTGGCCGTTTGTGTTCACTTTCCTCATTCTCCTATTCGCCCCTCTTCCTTGTATGGTGCCCTCGCTGCTTCCTTTTCTCTTTCTCTCTTTTCCTTTGCCTTCTCGATCCTTTCTCCCTTTTTCATATTCTCTCTCTTCCCTCTTGCTCTCTCCCCTCTCCCGCTTTCCCTACCCCGCTGTGTTACTCTTTTAGCTTTTTTACTCTATCTCATCTCTTCTTACCTTTTTTTTCTCTATCCCTCTTCTCTAACGGGCTCTTTTCTCTCTCCTCCTCCCTTCCCCTTCTTCGACTCTGCACCCATTACCTCTCCTCTCCTTTCTTCGCTACACCTTTTTCTCTCTCCGTCTCCCCTTGGCTTCCCGCTTCTTCCCATCGCCGTCACCGTATTACAGGAATGAACTTTCCTTCCTCTCTTGGGTCCGTCTGCGATTCTCTCTTTTCGACAGGCGCAATTCCAAGGTTACGCGTGTACGAGACGTGTGTAATACAGGAGGAGGTTCGTCCGTTCGTGGGACCACAGTATACAACACGTGCACAAGACCCAGTACCAAAGCCCGCTAAACACGGAGTACGTCCGCGAAATACGTCCGGAAACCCTCTACAAACAAGATAAACTACGTCACCAAACACCTGTCGAAAGTACCACCCAGTACCAGACCCGGTACGCTACCGACGTGCAGTACGTGCCAAGTACGTCACAGCACCCACTACCACCCATTTCCAGACGCAGGTGAGGTATAACACGGGTCTACGCCACCCAGTACACCCGGCTTACGTCACCCAGACACAACTTCAGTACCAGACCCACTACGAGACGAAATTCGCACCACAGTACGTCACTGTCGCCAAGGAACAGATCTCTTACAAGACGTATTGTCCCAAGCCTGCCTATGGACATTAGTTTGTGATGGTCGACTGAGGGTCCTTTGTTCATCGGATGGTTTGTTCTTTGGAGTGTTCTCTCTCGGCTGTTCCTTGGATGTTTGGATTTGTGAACTTATTTGGCTTTGTAAATGTGTCTGTTTTCTTTAAGATGTCTTTAGGATTTGTCTGATTTTTG
>NW_020871663.1:0-2500 GCF_003789085.1 Penaeus vannamei | reverse complement strand
CCCCGATGCCAGTCCTGACCCCGAGGCTGACGCTGACCAGAAGCTGACCCGAGGCTGACCCTGAAGCTGACCCCGAGGCTGACCCAAGCTACCCTGGCTATCCCGTGTACAACGCTTATCCTACCCCTTGCTATCCAAGACGTATTACGTCACCAAATACCAGACGAAGGTTCAACAGGTCAGTTGCTGTCACGTGATCATCGTCATCACTGCCATTACTAGTATTATCATTACATATTTTTGTTAATACCATCATTATTATAACTCTTATAAATATCATCATCAGTATTACTTTTGTTAATATTTTCATTACTATTACTTTTATTTATATTTTCATTACTACTATTTTTATCAATATTATCATTACTGATACTTTTATTACTATTATTATTATTGTTGCTACTAATATTATCATTGCTTTTATTTCTGTTATTGATGTTATCTTCACTGTTATTATTATCATTACTATCATTATCATATCATTAATATTACTATAACTATTATTGTTGTTATCTTGACCATCATTATCCTCGCTATCATACTATTATCATACTTTTTACAAGATCATTTTCATTATCATTATTGCTTTTATCATTACTGTTATCATTAACATTATTTTATTATTATTATTATTATTATTACCACTATTATTATTATCATTATTATTATCATTATCATTATTACAATCATTATCATTATCCTCATCGTCATTTTTATCATTACGTTATCATCATCATGGCTATTATTGTTATATATCATCATTATAATTATACTTTTTCACTAGTATCATTATTATTACTATCGTCACTGTCACCATCATTTTCATTATCAGTTTTATGATTAGTTTTCAGGAGAAAGTAGATGATGAGCAAAGATAGTGATTAGTGTCGACTGTACTTGTCTTCATTATTACATCGGTTTATGTGAAAGATATGCTTACTCATTACTTTACTTGGTTTTAGATGCTCTCTCTATATATTTCTCTCTCTAGCTCTTTCTCTTTTTGTTTGTCTGTCTGTCTGTTTCTCTCTCTCTCTTTATATATATATATATAATATATATATATATATATATATATATATATATATATATTATATATGTATATTATAAATATATATATGTATATATATATATATATATATATATATATATATATATATATATATATATATGTATATGTATATAAATATATAAATATATATATATATAATATTTATATATATTATATATTATATATAATCATTCATCAGTTTATCTATATACATATTAATCAATAAATCTATCTATTAATCCATCTACCTATATTTACATATGAAGGCACATACGCACACACACGCACACAATGGCATAAGCACACACACACACACACACACACACACAATGACACAAACACACACACAATGACACAACAACAACACACAACACACAAACACACACACACACACATGACACAAACACACACACACTCCACGTACAAATATACACGAATGTTTTGTCTGTGATAACCATCTTTAACTCTTTCGAAGGTCCCCGTCTACGAGACCGTCTACAAGCAGCAGTACATACCTACCACCCTGTACACCCCCAGTACCGCACCCAGTACAACACAGTGTACCTGACTGAGTACGTTCCCAAGTACATCACCAAGAGCGTTTACAATACCCAAGTAAAGTACATTACCCAGTACAAAACTCATCACCATACCAATTACAATACCGCGTACGTTACTCAGACTCAGTTGGTACCCCAATACATCACCCAGACCCAGTACCTTACCCAGTACCAGACCCAGGTAGCGTACCAGCCCGTCTACAGTACCGTCTATGCACCTCAGTATGTTACCCAGACTGAAGTGAAGTACCATACCCAGTACCAGACACAGGTGGTACCCCAGTACTTCACCATTACGAAGGCGCATCTTACTTATAAGACCGTGTGCCCCAAGGCTGGCTACGCTCGCTAAGCAAAAACAAACAAAACAAAAAGTGGTTACAGAAAGGTTCCTTGACAGTCAGCGATCCCCGTTTCAAAAAGACACGTGTACAGTTTTGTATTTATTGACCTCCGTTTTCTATGCTTATGTGACTTTTCTGGAATTCCGTTTTCTGTGTGGAAGGGAATACTATTAATTTCACTTTTCTATCTGTTTATTTCCCTTTTCTGTGGAGTGTATAGTTTCACGTCTTTTAAACGCGGTATTTTCACTCCCTACTTATAAATATTTTGTCACCTTTTTATGTATTCTTCTTAATGTGAATATTTTTTTTTTTCATTTTCCAAATATGTGATTCATATTTTCCTTTTACTTTTTCGTCTTTTCCCTTTTTTTTTTAATTCAGGAAATTATACAAACTTGACCAATGAATGGAGTGTCTTATGAATTGCCGTTCTACTGTATTTGTATATCATGTATAAAAAATAGAGATCTATATGTGTAATAAAGTATATATGAGCCGAGATCTATCCTATGGCCCGCCCCCAATCTCGACAACAAACGTCA
>NW_020871662.1:22500-32969 GCF_003789085.1 Penaeus vannamei | reverse complement strand
TCTCTCCCTTCCCTCCGCCCTCTCTTTCTCCTCCCACCCCCTGCCCCCTTACCTCTCTCATACCCCCCCTTCCCCTCTCTCTCTCTGACCCCCCCCCCCCCTCCTTCACGACTCTCGACAAGAGACATGCGATTCATTACTCATTCCTAGACTTCACTAATGATCCGTCAATGATTAAGTAGATTTATTCGCGTCAAGAACATGCGATTGATGAATCTACAATTATCTTCACCCCTTACCAGCGTTCTTAAGTAAGTACCAGAGTAAAAAAAAACGTTCGTATTGTTTATAGATATGCGATTTTTGTCCCGTTGTTTACAGTGTTTGTTTATTACTGTTTCTGATACCGTTATTAAGGCTGGGAATATTTTCTTTTCTAGGGTCTATCATTGCCAATGGTATCGGCTTTATTATTAGTGTTATTATGCTCATCATTATCATTGTCATTATTATTGTTATCAATTTTATCATCAGCCTCACCATTCTTGATGAAGTGGTTATGAATTTATATCTCTTTTTGTTTTTGTTTTTCGTTTCCGTTATCTATATTGTTATTATCACTTTATGTTTTCCATTTCAAGTTTATCCTCTATTACATCACCATCCTCATTATCATCAAACAACACTTGCACAATACACAAGCGCAAACAATACTTAATGAGAGGCAATTTAAACAAGAAAATGCAAAGATAATTAAGCCATCCAGACCATGTCTCTTTCATTTTTCTTGTCGTTCGCTAAGCACATTTCCATCCATCAAAAAATACACTGTTTAGGCCTAGGGACACCTACACAATAGGCTTCTTTCAGGGGTGGCTTAAGCCTTGAAATTACATGTGTCAAAGAGACATGATGAATGGGTGTAGGAGTTTAAACGGGTTTCGCAAAAGTTCCATCTTGTTTTGACGTCCGTATTCGGAACTCGGTCGATTTTTATTTTCCTTTTTTTATTTTGCACTTTTTACATATTCTTTTTTTTTTCTAATGAAACTTGAACATTCTTTAGACTTTTACCAGACTGTTTTGGCTGAAAAACAAATATTTTGTTAACAGAACAAACATGTCAAACGTTTTTTCAAAGTTATTATTATCATTATTATTATTATTATCATTATTCATATTCATATTCATATTTATTATTATTATTGTCATTATATATTATTATTATTATTTTATTATTATTATATATTATTATTATTATTATTATTATTATTTATCATTATTATTATCATTATTATTATCATTATTTTTATTATTGTTATCATCATTATTATTATATGATTATTATTACGATTAGTATTTTTATTAACATAATAACTTTTATTATTATTATTACTTTTATTATTGTTATTATTATTATCCTTATGCATCTCTCTCACTCTCTCTCTCTCCTTTTCCCTCTCCCCTCTCCCTCTTTATGTATCTCTCTCACTCTCTCTCCTTTCCCTCCTCCTCTCTCTCTCCTTATGTATCTCTCTCACTCTCTCTCTCTCCTTTTCCCTCTCCCCTCTCCTCTCTCACTCTCTCTCCTTTCCCTCCTCCTCTCTCTCTCCTTATGTATCTCTCTCACTCTCTCTCTCTTCCTCTCTTCTTTTCCCCCCTCTCTCTCTCTCTCTTCCTCTCTTCTTTTCCCCCTCCTCTCTCTCTCTCTTCCTCTCTTCTTTTCCCCCTCCTCTCTCTCTCCTTATGTATCTCTCCACTCACTCTCTCTCTTTCTTTCCCCCTCCCCGCTCTCTCTCTTTGGATTCCTTGTCATCTCTCTCACCTCTTCTCTGCCTTTCCTCTCTCTCCTCTCCCCCCTTCCCTTGTCTCTCCTTATGTATCTCTCTCACTCTCTCTTTCTCTTTTCTCATTTTCCCTCTCTCTCCTTATGTATCTCTCTCTCTCTTCCTCTACTTGTCTTTCCCCTCTCCTCTCTCCCTTCTTATGAATCTCTCTCCTCTTTCTCTCTCTCTTCCGCTCCTTATGTATCTTCTCTTCTCTCCTCTCCTCCCTCCGTTATGACCTCTCCCTTCTCTCTCTCTCCCTCCTTATGTATTTCTCTCCTTCTCCTCCTTATTACTCCCTCTATTATTCTTCTTCTCTCCCTCTCTCTCCTCTCTCCCCTCCTTATGTATCTCCTCTCTCCTCTCTCCTCCATCCCTCCTTATCGCTATCCTCTCTCTCTCCCTACCTCTCTCCTTCCTTATGTATTTATCTCCTTCTCTCTCCTTTCCCTCCTCCTCTCTCCCTCGTTATGTATCTCTCTCACTCTCTCTCTCTCCTTTTCCCTCTCCTCTCTCCCTCCTTATGCATCTCTCTCACTCTCTCTCTCTTTTCCTCTCTTCTCCCCATCTCTCTCTCCTTATGTATCTCTCTCATTCTCTCTCTCTTCTTTCCCCCTTCCTCTCTCTATCCTTATGTATCTCTCTCAACTCTCCTTCTTTCCCCCCTCCTCTCTCCCTCCTATATAATCTCTCTCCTTCTTCTCTCTCCCTTCTTATGTTATTCCTCTCTTCTCTCTCTCTCTCCTTATTATGTATCTCTCTCTTTATCTCTCTTCTCCCTCCTTATGTCATCTCTCTCCTCTTCTCCTCTCTTACTATCTCCTCTTATGTATGATCTCTCATGCTCTCTCTCCCTTCTTATGTATCTCTCTCTCTCTCTCTCTCCCTCCTTATGTAACTCTCTCCTTCTCTTCTCTCTCTCCCTCCTTATGTATCTCTCTCACTCCTCTCTGTTATCTCTCTCCTCTACTCTCCTCTCCCTCACACTCCTTCACACCCACTCGCCGCTCTCTCCGGAATCATTAATTTCTTCCTAATTACCCGCGGCGTCCTTCATAATCGCTCTTAATATAATGAACCTCAGAAGTTACCTAACGCCGGCTTCCACGGGGTCGGAAACCCCCCCGGTTCGGAAGCCTTGTTCATTGTCCCGACGTCGAGCGCCTTTGGCCTTCGCTGCAAGGGGTCGAGAGACACTTGATTGACGCTATTCAAGGGTCGTTCGTGCCTGCTGGGGGGTTCGGGGGTGGAGTAGGGGGTAGGGGAGGAGGAGGGGTGGAAGGGGACGGGGTCGTCTCCATTCCGCTGCTTGGCTCGGTCCGGTGAGTTCCGTTGGTTGTGAAGCGTTTGGTCTGTGAGGTTTGGGATGGGGTTGTTTGTTGTTGTTTTTAAGAGCGGTTTTTGTGCTTTTTTTTTTTTGTAAAGTCTCTGTTATGTGTTTGTGGTATCCCTACGACGTTGTTTGTTGTCTGTGTGTCTGTGTGTTCTTTTTTATTTCATTTTCGCCCCTTGTACTGTGTTTAATGTGTACTCTTTTTTGTTATCCAGTTGTACACTGGTTTAGTGTCTCTCTTACCTTTCTCTCTCTCTCTCTCTCTCTCTCTCTTCTCTCTCTGTCTCTCTCTCCTCTCTTTCTCTCCTCTCTTCTCTCTCTCTCTCTCTCTCTCTCCTCTCTCTCCCTCCTTCTCCCTCTCTCTCTCTCTCAATCTACTCTACCCAAATCCAAAAGCTTATCCTACGTTTTCAAAAAGCCTATACACAAAAGAACTTGTCGTAGCAACGATGATCTGAGTAAGCAACCGATGAGATGGACGGAACAGGAATTAGAGGGAGGTCAGGTGCTGTGAATGACCTTGATTCGGGGCCGGGCCACTGTGCCCAAGTGGTAGCTCCGGGTCGAGGCAATGGGCGTCGAGTTCGAGTGTCGACGGGCGCTGATGGAGGGCTCGGTTCCCACGGCGGACGAGCTCTCCTGCGCTCCAGGGCGTTTTGCTGCTAACAGCTCACTTAATTTATCGGTTTTGTCGATGTACGTACATGTATGCGTATATACGTAGTGTGTGTGTGTACATACATACAAACACACATACGCACAGAACACAAATACACACATACACAACACTCCTCTCTCTCTCTCTCTCTCTCTCTCTCTCTCTCCTCTCTCTCTCTCTCTCTCTCTCCTCTCTCTCTCTCTCTCTCTCTCTCTCTCTCTCTCTCTCTCTCTCTCTCTCTCTCTCTTCTCTCTCTCTCTCTCTCTCTCTCTCTCTCTCTCTCTCTCTCTCTCTCTCTCTCTCTCTCTCTCTCTCTCTCTCTCTCTCTCTCTCTCACACACACACACACACACTCACACACACACACACACACACACACATACATCATATATGCATGCATGAATAAGTAAAAAAAAAAAAGCTATGTATTTATGTGAATGACATCTTTCTTTATTTGTGGCGGTGCGCACATCATCGTAAAACAGCGCGGCATACTCGTTATCACATCTCTAACTGTGATAGATTTATAGGAGGATTGATTTACACTGATTAAATTTCAAATGCAACCCAGGACGAGTATTTATGCATGCAGTATATCACCTGCGAGGCGTGGAGGCTTCCGTAACGTCAGTATATCTGTCGATTCCATGAAGAATTTATAGGAGTGTGGAAATTATTACTTCAAATGCTGTGACTTCATCTCTTCTGTGAATTAAGTATATAATTCTAATTATCGTCTCGTTTACTGCCTATAGACGCTCCTCCACTCTTGTCAAAGAATCTCCTCCTTGAATGATACTGGATCGCACGTGGAAGAAAATAATTTTACTTGGCAATTAATAAGGTTTATTATTGATAATCTATAGTAATTAATTACTGTTTATATATATTATGCATCAACTGATAAGGTTTATTGCCTATAGATATCCCTCCATTCTTATCACAGAGTCTGCTTTCCTAGAATAATGATGATGATGATGATGATTATCATTATTATTATTATTATTGCTATTTTATTATTTTGTTTATATATTATTATTATTATTATTATTATTATTATTATTATTATTATTTATTATTATTATTATTATTATTATTACTATTATTATTATATTATAATTATTATATTATTATTATATTATTAAAGTTATTATTATTCACTATTATTATTATCATTATTACCTTTATTACTACTACTATTATTGTTATTATTATTTATTATCATATTATCATATTATTATATTATATTATTATATATATAATTATTATCCATTATTATTACTTATTATATTATATTAATCATTATTATTATATTATTATTCCTATTATTACTATTATTATTATTTTCAACATTATTATCATTATCATTATTGTCATCATTATTAGTTATATTATCAGCATTATTATCATTACTATTTTTACTATTATTACTATCACCATTATTGGATCAGAGAAAATCGTTTTACTTGGCAGTTCCTTTCACATGAATGTTATGGCTATATATTGTATCTTTTGTGTCATCCGGGAATTGATTATGTTGTAGTTGTTGGAGAAGGAGTTATTAGGTTGTATTGTTTACTGGCTCGAGGCTGAAAGTATGGAAGTCTCTCTCTCTCTCTCCCCTCTTCTCTTCGTGTTTTTCTCTCTCTCTTTTTTTTCTCTCATCTTTCCTCTGTCTCTGTCTCTTTCTCTTATCTCCTTCTTCTCTCGGCTCGTCTTGCTCTTCTACTTCCCTATCTCTATCCTTCTCATCTTCTTTTCGCCACTCCTCCCCTATTTCTTATTCGTATTCTTGTTATTAATGTGATCATTAATCATTATCATTTATCATGTTATTATTATTATTATTGTTGTTGTTATTTATATTATTGATTATTATTATATTTAATTATTATATTATTAGTTGTAGTTAGTAGTAGTAGTTTATTATATTAGTAGTAAGTCATATGGTTATTATTATTATTATTATTTTATCATTATTTGGTAATATTTCATTATTATTATTATTATCATCATCATCATTATTATCATCAAGATCATCAAGATCACTATGAGCATGATTGTTATCGTAAGGAAAGAAGGAAGGAAAAAAAAGGGAGGAATTAAAATAAAAGAAGGAACAAATAAGAAAGAAGAAGGAAAAGAAGGAATGTAGGAAGGAAGGAAAAAGATTAGGAAGGGAGGAAGAATGGAAAGAAGGAAGGAAGATAGGAAGGATGGAAAGAAAAAAAGAATAGAACAAGGAAGAAGGAAGGAAAATATATGGAACGAAAGGAAAGAAATAAGGAAGGAAGGATGGAAAGAAATAAAGAAAAGGAAGGAAGAAGAAAGATAAAGAAGAAAAAAGAAGAAAAGGAAGAGGAAGGAAGCGCAAGACAGAAATAAGGAAGGAAGAAAGGAAGGAAATGAAAAAAAATAACGAAAGGAAAGGAAGGAAAAGAAATTTAAAAGAGCAAGAAGCGAAGAAAATAAGGAAATGAAATAAAATAAGGATAACTGGAGACTCGAATTAAATGATAAGGACCCCAACTAGGAAGAATAATGACAGGTGAGCAAAGATCCATGTCTCCCTAAGTCTTCGGTGTGAAGAGACCCAGCAGCCCAGAAGTCAGATTCTAGGGAAGGGGAGGAAAGAATGGAAAGAAGGAAGGGAGATAGGAAGGATGGAAAGAGAAAAAAATGAGAAGGAGGAAGAAGGAAGAAAAGGAAGGAAGAAAGGAAAGAAAAAAATAAGAAAAGGAAGGAAGGAAGGAAGGAAAGAAGAAAAGGAAGGACGGAAGGAAGAAAGGAATGAAAGAAATAAAGGAAAGGAAAAAGAAAAAAGGAAAAGAGAAGAAAGGAACAGAAATAAGGAGAAGAAGAAGTAGAGCAAGAAGTCTCCAAGTCTTCGGTGAAACAGCCCCCAGAAGGGAGATTCAGTCTAGACGCGGAGGCTAACAAGCAGTTCCCGGGTTCTGCTTATACGACGGTTGTTAATATCCGCACTACGCCTCTGCACGGAAGAGGCCTGACGTGTACAGCTCTTTCGGTTAAAGAGGACGGACCAGTTCCTCAGCTGTGGTAATACGAGGGACCAATAGAATGTGAAGTAACCGTGAGCGAGTCAATTTGTTTCGATTGTGAGAAGTTATGTTTACCTTGTGTGGATCTTTTTGGGTTTAGTTGTCTGTTTTCTATTTTTTTTAATCTATTTATCTATGTCTTTCTGTTTGTCTCTATATCGTTTTGTCTCTATCCACTTGTTCGTCTCTATCGCTTCCCCTTATCTGTGTTTCTCTCGCTCTCTCCTCTCTCTATCTCAATCTCTCTATCACTCTGGCCCCCTCCCAGTTTCTCTCTCTCTCTTTCTTCCCCCCCCTTTCTCTCTCTCTCCCCTCTCCCTCTCTCTCTCTATCCCCTCTCCCACTCTCTCTCTCCCCCTCCCACTCTCTCTCCTTCCCTCCCCCCCCTCCTCTCTCTTCTCTCTCTCTCTCTTCTCTCTCTCTCTCTCTCTCTCTCTCTCTCTCTCTCTCTCTCTCTCTCTCTCTCTCCTAGTTAGTGTGTGTGTTCTGATATGCTGCTTGATTTGTTTCGAGTATTTGTTCATAAAAAAACTTCTCACTCAACATAGTAAATTCATTAACTGTACATGCCCTTTTTGCGTCAAACTTGCATTTAGCATACTAATTAACTATGACTCCATTTTCCGAATAAATGCGTTTATCTTTCTCGTTATCAATTAAAAGCGCCATGCTAAAGTGAAATCATTCGCTGTTATGATTACTATAAAAGATAATTGTGTTATACCAGCATGGATGTTGTTAGTCTCAATAGTCCGACAGGCTTAATTGTCATCAACAAAAGTATACTTAACTGCATATAATTTGTTAGTCTTTCATTGTTGCTGTACAAATGTTGTTAGCGAGCAGTATAGTCACAGGTTATCTCGCATTGTCATAAACAAATTGATGAGTGATAATTACTACAACATTATGGTCGGGTCGTGTCTTATCGAAAAAGAATACTTATATGATTTATCAATTCCATTCAAAACAAATTGATAAGTAGTTCAAATAATTTGGAGGGCCAGTAAAAGTCAACCAAGTACTCGATAAGTAACAGATAAACGTTATCTATTGCCATTACGGTCAATATAATTATAATTCATACTGAAAGTTGTCAATAATGTGAACAGGAAAATCATATACCATATATGGAACTTAATTAACATGTAGTTCATACTTGACAAGAATGAGAATCTGTTTTCTGTCCTTCAGTCCCTCTGTGACATAATGGTAACAACATTAATAATGATAATGATAATGGTAATGGTAATGACAGTCCTATTAAAAATGATAACACTTAGGATATGATATGATAATAATGATAATAATAATGTATAATAGTAATAATAACAACAATGATAATAATAATAATAATTATGATAATAATAATAGTAGTAATGATAATAATATTGATAATATGATAATAGTAATTATGAAAATAACAATGATAATTACAATACTACTGCTAAAAGTAATAATGATAATAGAAATGATATTGGTAATGATGATAACAATTATGATAATAACAACAAAATAATAATGATAATGACAATAATACTAAAACTAATAGTAATAATGATTATAATGATAATAAATATATTTATAATTATAATGAAAATAATGATAACATTGATGATAATGAGGATAATAATGGTAATGCTAATAATAAGGATGATAATGATAATAGTAATGCTAATAATAATAATAATAATAATAATAATGATAATAATAATAATAATAATAATAAAGATAATGATAATAACAGTGGTGATAATAATAATGGTGATAGTCATAATAGTAAAAATAATAATGAGAATAATGCTGCTAATGAAACTAATGATGATAATAATAATGATAATAATGTTGAAAATAATAATAATAACAATAATGTTAACAACAATATAATAATAATAATAATAATAATAATAATAATAATAATAATAATAATAATAATAAATATAATAATGATAATGATAGTAATAATAATAATAATAATGATAATAATGATAATATTCGATACAAATGATATAATGATGATAATGATAAAGATGATAATGAATTATAGTAATAAAAGTAATGACAATGTTGATAATAATAATAATAATGATAATAATAATTAAAATAAAAATTAATAATAATAATAATAATAATGATAATTAAGATAATAACAATAATAAGGATGATAATAGTAATAATAATAATGAAAATGACAAAGATAATAATAGCAATAACAGCAACAATAAAAATAATGCTAATAACAATGATGATGACAATGGGGGAGAACCTTTTAAAACGATATAAATCTTTTGCTAAGAATCATAGTGATTCTATCGTCTTTTCTATTTCATTATGAAAGCTAAGAGTATGATATAACATCTACTCTAAGATAATATAATATAACACATACACACACACATGTATGGATAGATTTTTCTTTGATTAATTATTGCCCGGAGAATTATACAGATGAACATCATATTCAGGGACAAGAGAGTGGAAATTAAGGGTATTTAGGGGAATCCAAGACCATTCAGGAGTATTATTGTATTAGTTTCGTCTAATCTATATTTCCTTTTTTTGGTAGGTGGGGGGGGGGGGGGGAGTAGAAATGATGTGGGAATGGAAGAAGCTGTATAGGATTAACTTTATGGGGGGGGGTGGGGGGGGAGAGAAATATCCTTGGTGAAGAGTTTTTGGTTCTATGATAGACCGTATTTTTTTTCGTTCTCTTATCTTGTACATGCTCGTGCATTTCACACAAAAACACACATACATACACAATTACTTTGCGTATGCATTCTATATACCATAATCTCTCCCTCTCTCTCTCTCTGTCTCTCTTTCTTCTCTTCTCTCTCTCTCTCTCTCTCTCTTCTCGCTCTCTGTCTCTCTCTGTCTCGTTCTTTTCTCTCTCTCTCTCTCTCTCTCTCTCTCTCTCTCTCTCTCTCTCTCTCTCTCTCTCTCTCTCTCTCTCTCTCTCTCTCTCTCTCCACACACATACATACATATAAATGCATGTGTGTGTGTGTTGCAGAGTGTTGCTTGTACTAATACCAGAGTACTTTACCCTAGCGTGTTGCTTGGGCGCGGTGCCCAGTCGAAACTAACGATGTAAAGCGGGCTCTAGAACAATGTTATTGTGATGGAACAAACAAGCAACATAGGAAGCGCCATTTGGTTCAGGAACTCAGCTGTGCTTTCTACATTCGCGTTCATGGAGTCGACTCATTTCACTCATATTCAGGTCTTGGCGATTCCAACTGGTATGATTTCGCCGTCGGGAAGTTGTGGTACATTTGGTACTAAAGCTGGCGAGGTCGCGGAAGTTGAGTTGGAACAAGCTAGCGTGTTTTCTCGTTGGAACTATCGTTGGAACAAGCTTGGCGTGTTTTCTCGTTGGAAGCTAGCGTGTTTTTTCGTTGGAGCTACAAGCTAGCGTGGTTGCTATCGTTGGAACAAGCTAGGCAGCTGTTTTCTCGTTGGAACAAGCTTGTTTCTCGTTGGAACAAGCTAGCGTGTTTTCTCGTTGGAACAAGCTACGCTCTGTTCGTGAACAAGCTAGCGTGTTTTTCTCGTTGGAAAGCTAGCGTGTTTTCTCGTTGAACAAGCTAGCGTGTTTTCTCGTTGGAACAAGCTAGCGTGTTTTCTCGTTGGAACAAGCTAGCGTG
>NW_020871662.1:0-5000 GCF_003789085.1 Penaeus vannamei | reverse complement strand
GTAAGAGTGTTTAGTTCTTTGTAAGAGTGTTTAATTTTTTTGTAAGAGTGTGTTTAGTTCTTTGTAAGAGTGTTTAGTTCTTTGTAAGAAGTGTTTAGTTCTTTGTAAGAGTGTTTAGGTTTTGTAAGTAGTGTTTAGTTCTTTTGTAAGAGTGTTTAGTTCTTTGTAAGAGTGGTTTCGTTCTTTGTAAGAGTGTTTAGTTCTTTGTAAGAGTGTTAGTTCTTTGGTAAGAGTGTTTTAGTTCTTTGTAAGAAGTTTTTTGTAAGAGTGTTTTTCTTTGTAAGAGTGTTTTGTTCTTTGTAAAGAGTGTTTAGTTCTTTGTAAGAATCTTTGTTGTTTATTTCTTTGTAAGAGTGTTTTAGTTCTTGTAAGCAGGTGTTTAGTTTTTGTAAGAGTGTTTTCTTTGTAAGAGTGGTTTGTTTTTCTTTGTAAGAGTGTTTAGTTCTTGTAAGAGTGTTTTAGTTTTTGTAGAAGAGTGTTTCGTTCTTTGTTAAGAGTGTTTTAGTTCTTTGTAAGAGGTGTTTTTTTTGTAAGAGTGTTTAGTTCTTTGTAAGAGTGTTTTAATCTCCTTTGTAGAGTGTTTTATCGTTCTTTTGACAGCAGTGTTTTGTTCTCATTCGTGTAATTATATGACCTTCGACAATCAAACATTTAGCGGAGGCCATTTCCATCCACAACGCTCTCAAGTTGCACTCATGTATACAAACCGCAATAGACACACAGACCTAAATAATATGCCATTCACGAACCGAGACACCAAAGTTGGCGCACAAACAGATCTAACAAATAAACAGATATTCATACAGCCTTACAAAATTGCATAAGTCATGGCCGATTCTCCTCCTTCCTGTTACAACAACGACAATCCATCAGGGAAAGTCGTTTAGAATATAAAATGAGGATGGTTCAAAAATGTTTTGCATGCGTACTAATTTGAATTCCTTAACATATTACCATATATATTAGAATACTTGATATGCGTTTTGAATGCATTAAACGGACATATTTCACCCTTTTAGATATAACACACTTCACTCCCCCCTTCCTCCCCCTTTCCCACCCACCCTATCTTGCAACAAAATCGTCCCAATACCTTCCCCATCCTATTGCAGAATTATTGCAAACGCCAATCAAGGTGAGACATGACCGCCGTGAATGATATATGGAAGCGTCAAGTTCAAGATGTTGAAGGTTTTGCTCTCAAGGTCAATATAAGGAGGATAGGATATGCTGTCATGATGCGAAGGACGAAATTACACAGGTCATGAAACGGAGGTCTTTCTCCCTGTCTTTTGTCTCTCTCTTTCTCTGTCTCTGTCGTCTCTGTTCTGTCTTGTCTCTGTCTCTGTCTCTGTCTCTGTCTCTGTTCTGTCTCTGTCTCTGTCTCTGTCTCTGTCTCTGTCTGTCTCTGTCCTCTGTCTCTGTCTGTCTGTCTCTGTCTCTGTCTCTGTCTCTGTCTCTGTCTCTTGTCTCTGTCTCTGTCTCTGTCTCTGTCTCTGTCTCTGTCTCTGTCTCTGTCTCTCTGTGTGTCTGTCTCTGTCTCTGTCTCTGTCTCTGTCTCTGTCTCTGTCTCTGTCTATGTCTCTGTCTCTGTCTCTGTCTCTGTCTCTGTCTCTGTCTCTGTCTCTGTCTCTGTCTCTGTCTCTGTCTCTGTCTCTGTCTCTGTCTCTGTCTCTGTCTCTGTCTCTGTCTCTGTCTCTGTCTCTGTCTGTCTCTGTCTCTGTCTCTGTCTCTGTCTCTGTCTCTGTCTCCTGTCTCCTGGTCTCTGTCTGTCTCTGTCTCTGTCTCTGTCTCTGTCTCTGTCTCTGTTCTGCTCTCTGTCTGTCTCTGTCTTGTCTCTGTCTCTGTCTCTGTCTCTGTCTCTGTCTCTGTCTCTGTCTCTGTCTCTGTCTCTGTCTCTGTCTGTCTGTCTCTGTCTCTGTCTCTGTCTCTGTCTCTGTCTCTGGTCTTCTGTCTGTCTCTGCTGTCTGTCTGTCAAACAGATGATTTTATACACGACTAATCACAAAGTTTTATATTTTTTTTATATTTTATAACACTGAATTTACGAAATAGATATAATGATAAATTTTGTTTCTAATATTATTGATGCCATTGTCATTACTGATATCTTTAGTTGTAATGCTTTATCACGGTAAATCTATATCAACATAAAGTAATCATGGCAGTGATGATTAGGTAATGATGATGGTGATAATGATAGTAGTAATGATAATGAAAATAATAATAACAATTATAATAACATCACCACCACGATAATAATAATCATAATAATGGTAATGATAGTAGTAATGATGATGATGAGGATGATGACGAAAATTATTATTATGAAATGTCTCAAATTTTGTCGTTTTCTGACACAATCTCAAGTGAAAGTGACTCAGACAGCACAGCTGCCACGCATACAGATATTTATATAAAAGAAATACATATATGTATTAAGAATAATGGCATTTTTTGTACATTATACATTTAAGGAAATAGGAAAATACAGCGGATATACATACATTTTCATAATAGCTGGACATGTATGAATTGCATAAACGAAGATTTGACAAAAGTGTCGTCCTTTTTTGTTCAGCCATTTCCCTGCCATTTTCATTAAGACATTAACTTTTATTTATCTACTTTTATTAACTACTTTTTTGTTCAGCCATTTCCCTGTCATTTTCATTAAATTACCAAGTACATCCAGCTGCATCTTCCAGCTTCAAGCCAGGCAGAAAAGGGTTCCAAACTGGACAGAAATCGAAAAAAAAAAAAAAAAAATCTTGGAGTTGAATTTCTCGACCGCAAACATGTCTTTCGAGTGAGTACATATCCGAGTTGAGTTGCTAATGAGTGTTTATTTTTTTGGTCCACAGGGCGAGAGAGATTAAGATTCGTCTCATTATTTTTGAAAAAATGAATGTAAACATAAATCAAGACATGTTTAAAATATGAATAGGAAAATCGTCATTAATTTGATATAAAACCAAATACGAAATGTTATTTGTAACGAAATTGATCAAACCTAATTTCTCGGCGAGATTTTTCTTCCACCAAAAATGTTGTCCTTTTTTGTACTAAATATCTAATATGTATTAGTAAGAATTGGGAACTTTAAACTAAGTTAAACTTGAAAAAATATAACTAAAAAATCATGTTTTACTGAAATAACACACACATACTCACTCACACTCACTCACTCACTCACAGAAACACAAATATACACATACATAAACATAAGAAGATAACATAGAGAAGAGAAGAGAGAGAGAGAGAGGAGAGAGACAGAGAGAGAGAAGAGAGAGAGGAGAGAGAGAGAGAGAGAGAGAGAGAGAGAGAGAGAGAGAGAGAGAGAGAGAGAGAGAGAGAGAGAGAGAAAGAGAGAGAGAGAAAGAGGAAGAGATAAAGAGAAAGAGAGAGAGAGCAGAAGAGAGAGAGAGAGAGAGAGAGAGAGAAGAGAGACAAGAGACAGACCAGACAGACCAGACAGACAGACAGACAGACAGAGAGAGAAGGAAACAAAAAATAGTTAATATTGACGTAGTCCACAGAACATACAGCATTGGAGCTCGCGTCAGTTCAGCCTTCTACAGCAAAAGTACCAGATGAGCCAATATTGCTGGCACCAGTGAATGATCATCACCAATATCATCATTACCCCCAGTTATGGAAATTCTGTCATTACCACCCATACCACGTAGTACTGCACTACTTCACCACTACCATTACTCACTAACTACTATACTACTACTTTTACTGACTATTACTACTACTACTACTACTACTAACTACTCGTGATACTAACTACTGCAGAGCTGCTGATGATCTACTAACCTACTATTACTAGCCTTCTATTACTACTAGCTACTACCTACTACTACTACCATACTATTACTACTAACCTGCTACAACTACTACTACTTACGTACTATTACTCCTACCTGCCTACCACTCTGACTAACTCCTTAACTGTACCTACTCCATACAACCTTACTACTACTACTATCTACTATTACTACTAACGCTTACTACTACTAACTACCATTACTAACTACTATTACTAATTACTACTAACCTATTACTACTACTACTTACTACTACTACACGCCTACTACTATACTACTATTACTACTACTCTACTACTGACTGCTACTAACTACTATCCTATACTGACTACTACTACCGCACTACTACTACTACTTTACTACTACTACTACTACTACTACTACTACTACTACTACTACTACTAACTACTGCTATCTACCTACTACTACTACTACCTACTAACTACTACTATACTACTACTTACTACTACTACCTACTACTACTCTACTACTACTACTACTTCTACTAACTCTACATACTACTACTACTACTATTACTACCTACTACTGACTATACCTACTACTACTACTACCTACTACTAAACCTACTATTACTACTACCTTACTACTACTACTACTATTACTACTACCTACTATACTACTACAACCTACTACTACTACTACTACTACTTATACTACTACTACTACTACTATTACTTTTACTACTACTTTACTACTGCCAGCTTTATTCTCCTAATTTTTGGCATCTTACTACTTACTTGTATTATTAATGTATAAATCCTTAGAGTTGAAAAAAGTGCAAAAGGAAAGACAAATGAGGAATTATCTTTCGTCAACTTTCATTCATCAGTATTCCATTATTTTGATAATGGAAAGTATTCAGCGGTACCGCGTTATCTATAGTTAAGAAAACGGACTTTCTGAGTAAGCTGTTTCTGTATTAAGAACGTAGCAATTTCAATTATTTTACTTTGTCGTAAGATGAAATATGAAGGAAGAGAGGAGGAGGAGGAAAGGAAGAAATAAAGATAGAAGTATTATGGAAGAAAAAATATTAGACGCTCGACGGAAAGGAAAAAAAAAGAAAATAGAATGATGAGATATTATGGAGGAAAAAATATTAAAGTGACGGAAAAAAAACATGATTAGACTGATGAAGATTGGATT
>NW_020871661.1:185130-186275 GCF_003789085.1 Penaeus vannamei | reverse complement strand
TAATCATAGCGATGATAATAACAATGATAAGGATAATAATAATGATTGATGATGATGATGATGGTTAATAATGACGATGACAATAGTGTCAATAATAGTAGTAGTACAGGAAGAATAGTAATAACATAACACTAATACAATCTAACCACCACACCGCACCCACAACTTTCCCTACCGCAACCTCACATCCGCAACCACCCAACCCCACCTACACCCCCCAAAACCTTACCCGTACCCCCCCTTCCCCTTCCCAACAACCCTGACGACAAGTAGTCATCCCTAAAGGTCCCTCTCCGTCCGCCAGGTTAAGCCGGAACTGCGGTTTCTCGCCACGACCTCCAAGGCAGCTTTAACTCGGCACAGATGCTCCTAATCAAAGCCTAAAGTCCGTATGCTCATGCCGGGGTTTTCGTTTCGAGCGAGCTAATGCAAGGGAGATGATGGCTGTGGTTTATAGCGGTAATGGTGATCATGTGGGATTATCGTTTTACAATGCGTAGTTCTAATGGAAATTATAAGTGTTATCATCGTTATTCATTTCTTGCTATTTTTGTCATCATTATTATTGCTTATGGTAATTCTAAGTATGTCAGCCGCGCTTTTTTTTTCTCCTAACCCCTTCAATCTTTGGGGACCCGTGGAGAATCGGGGATTGAAGGGGGGGGGGGGGGGCACGCACACGGGAGAAATAGTGGAATCAAAAGTGTAAATTTTGAAGAAATGAAAAAGTCCGGCGCCGCTGCAAGATGCCCCGGAGTCAGTGTTGCCGAAATCCCGAAGGAAATTTCTTACCTAATCTTAACTAACCTAATCAATCCTTATCTAACTAACCTAAACCTACCTAACATAACATAACATAACCAACCCAATATAACCTAACCTAACCTAACCCTAAACCTAACCTAACCTAACCTAACCTAACCCTAACCTAACCTAACCTAACCCTAAACCGAACCTAACCCTACCTAACCTAACCTAACCTAACCTAACCTAACCTAACCTAACCTAACCTAACTAACCTAACCTAAACCTAAACCTAACTAACCTAACCCAACCCAACCCCTAACCTACAACCTATAACCTAACCTAACCTAACCTAACCTAACCTAACCTAACCTAACCTAACCCTAACCTAAACCTTAACC
>NW_020871661.1:177630-182630 GCF_003789085.1 Penaeus vannamei | reverse complement strand
ATTAAAATCATATCTAGTCCTACACAAGAACAGCTCCACCAACGTCAATAATGAAATAAAGTCCCACACAATAGCAACAACAACAACAAAATGAAGGCAAAGGTATTACGCTCAGCATAACAACAGCATCGTCAACAAAATCCAGACAGAGAAATTACGGCTGGCTTAATAACAACATCAAGAAAATAAAGATAATGACACGACGTCCCGCACAACAATCCATCTCTTTAAAAAGTCCAAATGCAACATCCGGGACGTAAAACAAAGGTGTTTTTTTAATGCGGCATTTATCCACGAGGTTTACATGGCTCTGTTTACATAAACATTTAGACTTGCTTCCCCATAATTCCATTATTGTTTATCCTTCTGCGAATGTCTGGATGACTGGACCCTCGCGGAGACTCATGTTGGAGGAAAAAGGTCCTTGCGGTTCATACTGAGGAGGAAAGGGAGTTCTATGTATTGGAAGGATGTGAATAATTCGTTTTTTTTTTTTCTCTCTCTCTACGCGTTCTATCCCCGTGAAAATGGCTCGAGTCCTGCCCGAACACGGACGATCCCAGACGCCTGATGGAGAAGGTCTCACGCCCGCGTCGAGACCCGCGCACGCCCGCCTCCGTCCCGACGCCCGTCAATCGGCGGCTCCCAGACACGGGGGGGAGTTGAAAGACAGTGGAGTGAAAGACAGGGAGGAGGGAGGGAGGAAGGGAGGGAGGAGGAGGAGGAGGGAGAAGGAAGGAGGAAGGAAGGAGGAGGGAGGAAGGAGGGAGGAAGGGGAGGAGGAGGAAAGGGAGGGAGGAAAGGAGGAAGAGGAAGGAAGGGAGAAAGGAGGAGGAAGGAAGGGAGGAAGGGAGGGAGGGGAGGGAAGGAAGAAGGAGGGAGGATGTGGTGAGCAAGATTCATTCATTCAGCCTCACACTCACACGCGCTCCGCTCGGATACGCCGGTGCTCACAGATGTACGCACGTACATATTGACATACACACGTGAGCACAAACATGTATATGCAAATATATATACAGATACGCACACACAGCACAAACAAATACACACACGCCTCTTTAAACACCCCCCTTTCACACACAAACACACGCACTCCACCCCACGCCACACAAACTCGCCTCTTCAGCGCCGCACGCTCCCGGTAAACTCAATCCCCCACCCCCCTACACACCCAAACCCCCACCCACACCCACCCACCCACCCCACCCCACCCCACCCCGCCACACACTTACCCGCACATACACACCCGCCTCCCCAGCGCACGGCCCGGAGAGTAATGCTACACGGTCGCACACTCTCACCCTCGAGCCCCAGTATACAACCCGGAAATATATAAAACGCTCGTTGCCGCGCCTGCTGGAAGCGCCCATTGAGAGCGTTAAGTATACTCTTAATAACGTCGATGGTAGGCTGTGCGGGGAGGGGGGGGGAGGGGGGGTAGAAGAAACAGGTGGAAGAGAAGTGATAAAGTCGGGGTATATAGGATACAGGGCGAGAGGCAGAGAGAGAGAGAGAGAGAGAGAGAGAGAGAGAGAGAGAGAGAGAGAGAGAGAGAGAGAGAGAGAGAGAGAGAGAGAGAGAGAGAGAGAGAGAGAGAGAGAGAGAGAGAGAGAGAGAGCCAAAAACGAAATAACAGACATGAAAGATAAACAAGAACAGAACAACAACAAAACGAAAGGACAACGCACAGACCGAATAAGAGAGGAAGAAGGAAAGACCGATAAAACCCGGAAACAGAAGAAGCGAAAGAGACGAAAGAGCGACGAAAGAGGAGTAGAGGGCGAGCGCAGTGAGACCAGCACGCAAATATTCTTCAAAAATGCAGAGCCAAAGCAGCGAGCAGTGTACACAGTCGGAATGTCAGGGTCGCCCATTGTGTCCGGGCCCAGGCAGCGGGGGCGGGAAGGGGGGTGAGGGGGAGTCCGGGGGAGGGAGGGGGGAAGGGGGGGCCGGGGGCAGAGGGAGGGGGGGTGAAGGGGGTCCGGGGCAGAGGGAGGGGAAGGGCGGGCGGAGGGAGCTGTACACCAGGTTGTGCCTTGGTGTTAAACGGAAGATAGAGAGGGGGAAGGGGGCAGAAGGGGCGTGAAAGAGAGGGAGGAAAGGAAGGGAAGGGAGAGATGGTAGGGAGGTGAGAGAGGTAGGGAGGGAGAGGGGAAGGGTGTGTGAAAAGGAGGAGAAAGAGGGGAGGAAGAGGACACAGGAAGTGCGAGAAGGGGAGAGGGACGATAGAAAGAGGGAAGGGTGTGGAGTGAAGACAGGGAGGAGGGGAGGAAGGAAGGAAGGAAGGAAGGAAGGAGGAGAGGAGGGGAGGGAGGAAGGAAAGGAGGGAGGGAGGGAGAGAGAAAGGGAGGAGGGAAGAAGGAAGGAGGAAGGGAAGGAAGGGAGGGAGGGAGGGAGGGGGGGAAGAGGAGGGCAAGAGCAGAAGGGTAAAAGAGAGAGCGAGGGAGAAGGGAGGGGAGAGGATGAGAGAAAGAGAGGAACCGAGGGAGGAGAGGACGGAGGGAGTGAAGGAAAGAGAGAAGAATCGGGGAGGCAAAAAATATGAACCAGAGGAAGGAAGGGGGAAGGAAGGAAAGAAGGAAAGAAGGGAAAAGGGAAATAGGAAATAGAAAGTCCTCGGAGCGCGAAAGAAAGGACATAAGATGCAAGAAAAACGGAAGGAGGAGGAAGAGAACAGGTGAGAGGATTCAGCGGAGGAAAATAATCTCTGTCCTCAGAATGAACACATAAATAACATCATCATGAACAAGACACTGGCTGCCGGCGCCGCTCGCGTGGGGTGGAGGTCATCCATCACTAAGGATCAAGCACATGGCCATAGCTTTTCATTTGAACAGGCTTTTATCATTTACTTTTTATCTAACTGCTTAGAATTCCTGTAAAAAAAAGTATTATCTGATAAAGTTGAAGTTTTCTGATCATAAAATACCTTCTTTTTTATTCGATATCTGAGCATAATTGCATAAATTACACAGTCGAAGTGATTTTTTCCTTCTAAACGCGGAAACATTTTAGACTTAAAATTCCACTCAGACACAAGCATCCTGTCGTTACACGCACACACGTCCACATATGTAGGTCTTATGCCATAATTATGTAATTATAAGTCACAAAAATATTTTCTCTTAATGGTAGATTGATTACTGAATTGGATTTGCTAGAACAGAAACAAAACATTATGCTCGGTCCTTTTAACTATAAACATGTAAGCTTCAAAAAGTTGTTACATGGAATAAAACATTAATCTTCAAATTCCACTCGAAATCAAAAGAAATGAGATATATTCAATTAGCGAGTAAACAGTTGAATGTAATACATCTGTTTGAGAGACTCAATATTATCACTTTGCAAAGGACATTCAAATTCATTTCAGAATATAGGCCTACGTTTCCTCTATCAGAATATACGGCCTACGTTCCTCTATCCAGCCTACGTTTCCTCTAGAGAGGCCTACGTTCCTCTATCCAGAATATAGGCCTACGTTTCCTCTATGCCTACGTTTCCTCTATGCAAATGCGATGGCGTAATGTGGTACCTAGAAATAGAAATAACTGCTCTGCCTTTTCTCATAATCGCCTTTTATAACATTCCCATATGACCGGCGATTCGGGGAGTGAAGCCGCCACCTCCTCTGAAGCGAGTCCTTCCTTGCTTCGCTGAAATCTGGATGAGTCACTCGAGCAGGAAACGACACACTTCAACAGAACAAGGATTTCTTCATTGACTGCACTGATTCCTTTGGAGGAATTATCTAATGAAGGATTGACTTCCTTGAACATAATTAATAAGAAATAAATCTGAAATGAAAAGGATTTTTCTATGGAGAACAAACAATGCCCTGATTGTGTTTGGCAGAACTGTTTCTGAAGCCTTTATTATTCACATTGGCAATTATCTACTGTGTGCTAATAATCATGTTTGTTTCTAGGGTACAAACGCGGCTTCATAGTGGGCTGGAATCTACACTAACTGCTATTCGTAAGAACAAAATCTCTCTCTTTTTCACTCCCTCTGATTATTTTTCTCTCTCTTTCTACCATATATACTTTCTATTACCTGTCTATCTTCGCAGGATCTTCTTACAGTTGATATAAAATGCTTTATAAGTCACGATTTCTCTATAAACAATAAGCCTTAATGGAAAGGCTCTTCAATCTAACTGCAATGCTTTTTACCCCAAATTCCATTCCACGGAGATGTTATTTCCAAGAGCGATTCGGCGGCGCTGTTGCTAAGCTCTCAACTTTACATGCAAATCGGCCGTCATTAGCATTATTCACTCGATTCTTTCCACTTTTTTTTTTTTGTTATGAATCATCCCAGCATCATTAACAGTCACTCTTTGTTCGGCGTGATATCCTTTTCAGTTACGAAGCTGATTAGATTTATGCTCGGATGTTAAATGCCCCGCAGACCAATTAACGTTTCCTTCGAGGCCGGAATGGCGATTTTATCTCCCTAATGAATCACACGGGAATTCCCCGAGTTCTTTTGCTCGCTGGAGGAGGGAGGCTGTTTGTCCTGGCAACAGCGACTCCGAAGCCAAAGCCAGCTGTTCCCACGCCACGCTTTCGGACAATCAGCTGATCAATCAAAACAAATCAAGCAAACGGCTGAATCGGACGGAAGCAACCGTAAACTGCGACGGGGAAATCAATGGAAGCAATCTTCGATAATGGAGTAGAAATAATTTTCACTGTTGTATTAATAGTCATAATGACTTCTCATTGTATGATCATTTATTTTTGTGTAAAAAGAAAACACCTAAATTGATTGTTCTGTGCTATAATCAGGTCATAAATTTCAGCCAATTAGGTGCATTATGTATCTCTTTACACACACACACACACACACACACACACACACACACACACACACTATTCACTATGACTTCGATTTCACGTCTAAAGGCAGCTCAGATTCTCGCTTCCATGACCTTTAATCCCTTCCATAACTCCCGCTTAAAGCCGAGAAAAAAAATCGAAGGTAGTAATTTC
>NW_020871661.1:167630-170130 GCF_003789085.1 Penaeus vannamei | reverse complement strand
TATAAACTGAAATGCTGGGGAGATGAGAAATGCCCCTCCCACCCAGTAAGTGAGGCAGACTGTGGGCCCCATTGGGAGGGCGACTGCTGGAGTGCATGATGGGAGCGGGAGCTACAACTTGTCCCACTTGCATTCCAGCAGTGAAGCTTGTGGGTCAAATCTCAAGGGAACATCACAGGTGGATGTTTGAAGCCATCCCTTTATATGGGGCAGCGTCAGCAGGGGTGGCAGAGGTGGCATTAACTCGGACTGACCGCACAAGGCTAAACCTCAGGCAGGACGTCAGGTTGGGGGCTTGGAACATGTTTGTTGTGTCAGGATGATCGGTTGCTACTACTGTCAAGAGAACTAGGGAGGCTGAGAGTTGAGGTGGCTGCTCTCTCAGAGGTGAGAAGACCTGGCAGTGGTGCATTAAAGGTAGGTGGCTATACCTATTACTGATTACATTGCAGTGATGGTCACCATCTTCAGGGAATAGCCATAGCCATATCCAGCAGACTCCGGCCCCAGTAGTAGAGGTTACCCCAGTCGATGAGCATATAGTGGCACTGAGACTGAAGCTGGCATTTGGCTTCATGTTTCTTATTGCTGTTTACACTCCTACCAATGTTTGTAAACTCGACGTGAAAAAAATGTTCTACACCATTTGCATTTGTATCAGATAGTTGCGGCGAGATATTTGTATTTTTGTTGTTGACTTCAATGAGGTATCTGGCTGTGATCGAGCTGGCTATGAGATGTCTGTCGGTCCCTATGGTTTGGGAGCTGATGCCGGGAGCGAGAATAGCCTCCTTTTCTGGGACTTTGCAAGGTCCCAGAAATTGAGGATTTCTGGCTCTTGGTACCAGTGCTCTGACCCTCATTGTTGGATGTGGTACAGTGATGCAGGTAATGCAGCTAAGGAGATAAACCACATCCTCTTTAGCACTTATTGGTTGTGATTACCCTCTGGATCCACTTCAAAACTTCTCTAGCAGTCCAATGACCAACCTAGGATGTTTTATTTGGACAGGCTGAGGGAGTGGGAGTGTGCTTGGGGGTTTGCTGAGGGAATCTCTGGTCTTTTCACAGTGCTCAACAATCTGACAGACCCTGTACTTTTGTGGGACATCTTCAAGCATGAAATGCTTGATGCACCCCAAGAATCGATTGTTGAACACCCAAGAACAAGATAGAATTTTATCTCGCAGGAGTCACTGGAAGCTTCAGATGCTTGTTGTGTGGCTCATCTGACATGGAATCGGGATTTATACCATTTTCAGGTGCGCAGAACTCGGTCACTATTGAGAAGAGACAAGGAAAAGTTTATTAGGAGTCTAACAGAGGAGGTCAAAGGCCTTTTCTTAGTAAATGACCTTCGTCCTGCATACCAAGCCCTGAGAATCTCCAAGCCCTTTTCACAGGTGACTGCAGTTCGCTCAGTAGATGGCCAGATCGTCTCAGATCCTGTTGCGGTTCAGGAGTGTTGAGCTAAAGAATGGTAAAGCAGCTAGTATCTGTGGCATCTGAGATGAACTGTTAAAGGCTGGTGGCGAACCTATAGCGCAGGGGTTGCATGCTGTCCTAGTTGTCGGTATACTGATACTGAAAGTGTTGTAAAGTGTGGTGGGGCCCTGCCGAGCTTCTGTCCTGTTAGCTCAGGAGTGAGGGAGGGGGTGGTAGGTGGTGGAGGGTGGTAGGTGGTGGAGGGAGGGGGGGTGGTAGGTGGTGGGGGGAGGAGGGGGTGGTAGGTGGTGGAGGGTGGACGGGTGGTAGGTGGTGGAGGGAGGCAAGGCTATGTCCTTGCCCAAACAGTTTTCAACACTTGCAGGAACTAGAGACTGTGCAGAACTACTATCTGTGGGCAATATCAAGGTTACTGACCTTGACTTTGCTGATGATATTGCTATTCTATCTAAGTCTTTGGAAACCCTAGTTGTGGCTCTAGATGCATTTAGATGAACTCTCTCGACAAGAGTATTTTGAGATGCTGGTACCTGTGTAGAAGGATCAAGCTACGTGTTTTCAAGGCCCTGATAATGGCACTTTTACTATACAATAGTGAAACCTGGATGTTATGCACCTTGGAGTCTCGTCTTGATGCCTTTTATAATAGGTCCCCCGAGACAACAGGTCCAATCGATGGTTGCTCCGTTAGCCTTGCGCAATCCATGGTCACCAACTAAGACTATATGAATACCTGGCTCGTTTACCACAGAATGATCCTACCTACCAGGTTGTGTCTGTATAAGACACCCCTGGCTGGAGGAGGCCTGTGGGACGACCTAGGAAGTCGTGGTTTCGCTAATTCGATCAAAACTATCATGAGGACCTCGAGATGAGCCGAGCCCCTACCTGGCGGATTGCCAGGTAGGGACTCGCTATGCGCCCCCGTCGGCGTTAGCTCCCCGATAATGATGAGGATATATGTTCATACACACACACAACACAAACGCACGCACATATATGTATATATGGTTATACATTTCTGTATATATATGTATGTATATTACAAATGCAT
>NW_020871661.1:156127-158627 GCF_003789085.1 Penaeus vannamei | reverse complement strand
GTTTTGGCTCTTCTTGGTAAGCCCATTTGAAGTGATCTATTTGAGTTTGAGAATATATTAAGTTCGTTTAGCAAATTATGGAATTAATAGTTACTTTTGAGAAAATCTCAGCTCTACACTGGAGAGTAAGAGTAATTTGTGTTGGATAATTTGGGGTTATACTCCAAGTTATATATTAGCAAGTATATTCTTTGATTAAGGTATTTTGCTTTGCCTTAAGTAATTTTAATTTGCTTGTAATACTGAATACCATTTAGTGTCAATAATTAGTAAACTTACTCAAAAATATTTGACACTTGTAATAAGATACTCATTTCTCGGATTATACTGGTTATTCTTGAAAGTTACTTAATTTACTTTTAATGGAGGATGATTTAAACCTTATTTAGTAATTGTCGACACAGTAAAAAGACGTGTATTCATATATAAAAGCATAGTTATTAATGTATTTTATATAGCTCATCTCCTTTTTCCGACCTTTCCGAACTCCTTTCCCCCATCCTTATTTTTGCTCTAATAATTTGTTGATAGATTAATTGAAAAATAATTGCTTTAATTTCCCCCTTCTATCTTCTCTCAGTCATTCCTCCTTACTAAAAGTACCTCTCTCGTTTCTCTGGTGCATTTCTCTCTATAACCTTTCTTCTCTCTCCGATCTCATACCATTTTGCCTACTCAGCTCCTGAAATTGTACATTTTATTCTTTTCATTCCTCTTGTTCCACTTTATATTGCGAAATCGTATCTCTATCTCCCTTGTAGAATGACTGTCGTTCATATTCTCTCGGACTTGGAGTCTCTCTCACTATCTCTCTCTCTTTTTTCCCCTCCTCTTTCTCTTCTGTCTCGTTGTTGGATCTCTCGAGAGATACTGCCCTCCAAATCGGAATTTCCATTCATTCCTACAACTTATCCAATTAACCGTGGTTTGAACATGAAAATAAAAATGTCAATTCGCTGTAAGCAAAATGTTATCAGTTATAAAACCAGAACAGGTAACTTTAGTACTAAATAGGAAAATTAAAGCAATTATTTCAATTAATTATCAAACAAATTATCTAACAAAAATAATGAAATCAAATCAAGTCATTAAAATACTACTTTAATGTCTTTGCACAATTACTAAATCAAAGGTTAATATCATCTCCATTAAAAAGTAAATTAGTACATTTCAAGAATATCCAGAAATATATCTTATTAAAGTCAATATTTTGAGTAAGCACTTATGACACTAAATGGATATCATCAAGCAATTACTTAGGCAAAGCAAAACCTTAATCAAAGAAATACTTGCTAATATATACTTGGAGTATAACCACAATTATCCAAACACAAATTACTCTTACTCTCCAGTGTAGAGCTGAGATTTCTCAAAAGTAACTATTAATTCCATATTTGCTAAACGAACTTAATATATTCTCAAACTCAAATAGATCACTTCAAATGGGCTTACCAAGAAGAGCCAAAACAACATGGCTGAATGCTACTCCGAAATCTAGTCCGCCGATGTCTGTCACTGAGATTCCTTTTATTTACGATTTTTGGGCTCCTTCGGTCACGTCCTCACTATTATCACATAGTCCATTTCTAATCACTACAAAAATACCCACATCAGGACTTTTCTGTGTCTTTGCAAAACGGTCTTTATCACTCTTCACTTTTTCTACCTTGCACCTGCGATGAATTTCTTGTTCCCAGGCGATTTTATACAATTTATTGCGACCACTTAAAACTACTTGTTTGTTTCGCACTCGTGCCTTCTTTCTTCGCTTCTGCTGGTCCATCACGCGGTGTCGTCCTCCGTCGCCTGATGTTTTCAACGCTCGGGTCACGGGGTTCTGTGACGCTCCTTTCCTGTCGGCCGCTCCAGCCCTCGCGATGTACTGGTTTTGACTTCTCGTCCCAGCTTGTTCGTTTTGCCCTCCATATGGCACCCGCTCTTGCCCACATCTTGTTCACGTGATGATGACGTATGCTGTCATGTGTCTACGACATATGCCCTTACACACACGCACGCACACAAACACACACACACGCACACACACACACACACACACACACACACACACACACACACTCACTCACTCACTCACTCACTCACTCACACGTACACACATGCACTCACAAACACACACACTCACAGTCACCACACACATTCACATGCAACACATATACACACACACACAATACACACACACACACACACACATACAATATACCATATATAATATATATATATATATATATATATATATATGTATATAATATTGTGTGTGTGTGTGTGTGTGTGTGTGTGTGTGGTGTGTGTGTGTGTACACACACACACACACACACACACACACACACACCACACACACCACACACACACATATATATATATATATATAATAATATATATATATATAATATATATATATGTATGTATGTATGTATGTATGTATGTATACATCTTTATGAATATGTACGTATATATGAATTCATATATCTATATATATACATAC
>NW_020871661.1:143627-148627 GCF_003789085.1 Penaeus vannamei | reverse complement strand
TTTCAAGTTATTTTTTCAGTAAGGATTTCATAATTTAATTGTCCTTTTAAATTTGATAAAAAAAAAAAAAAAACATGCAGAATTTGATGGAGTTGATAGATTTCCAATTGGCTAAACATTAGGGGGCCCAGGGAACTAGGTTTGATAAAAGAAATGAGGCAAAATGAAATTTGACTTATTTAAACTAGATTTTTGTGTTGATCGATTGCATTAGTCTACATGGGCCCGAAAATTCACCTCTGTACAGAGATCATGCAGTTATTTTAGTAAATTTCAGAACTTTTTGATCAGGCTTCATTTGGTGCCCAGGGCTTACCTCCCCCCAGCTATACCAATGTTGCCAGAGTTTCATATATAAATCCCATTGTTAAGTATTCAACAAAGCACTAAGGGGGCTAATGACACTTTGGATAACATGGAGTCATGGGACAAAATGGCTGTGGGTTGGTAACGGCAACTTGTCTTCACGAAAGAAGGCCAATGGTAACATGCATAAGCCATATCTGGAAGAGCGGCTGTTCCAGGGAGGACACCATTTCCATGCTATGCACAATATTCCTGGCCGCAGAGACTGGCAGCGCAGGTTGCATTACGGAAAAAAAAAAAAAAAAAAAAACATATGACACATATGACCGAATTTTCCATTCTTTTATTTTTAATTTAATTTTTAATTTTTTGTGCACTGAGTTATTTACTACATATGGATGATGATGGAGTCTGTGCAAGGAAAATAAGGTACTACAATCTGGGTAAAGCAAATCAAAAGAGAATTATGGACATTGGAAAATGGCAAAAAAGCTAAGAAAGTTTACAGAAAATAACTTTGCAAAGGGAAAGCACACAGTTTTGTCACCAATCATGGATTATTTGCATACATCTGCCCACACATTGCATGCCTGGATATTGGCTACTTACGAAACCCACTGCCCATATTTTAAGCACTGTGATTTCCATGAAGCAACTGGATGCAATGGGTTACAGTCGCTATACGAGATAAATTGACGGTGGTGTAAACCTCAGTATATGTGTATATAACATATTAAAAAATCACAAAAATCCAATCATATTTGACAAATTTCGTTCTAGAGCGTGACAGCCCCCTTAAGTAAATACTATAATTGCAATTTTTCAATTTCTTGATCACCAAGTAACAATATTTTCTGTTTGATTAAGATAATTTGTGCAAATGGCTTAAAAGGGGACCAACAAAGAACTTTAAAAAAAATATATTTAAAGTTTTCTCCTTTCATGACAATAAAGGCCAGTGAAAGGAAAGTCTGTTTTTATACTGTGAGAGTCCTTGTTTTCCAATATAATTTATGTTCACTGAGTTATGTCCAATGTACTTGCCTGTGTGTCTTTGAAACACAAACTCGATTCATGCCGTTTTTTATTATTTAATGTTAATAGCTATTTTCTTTTCAGATTTATGACCAATTTGGCAAAGAAGGACTTCAAACAGGAGGTGGACCTGGACCTACAAGGCCTCGCACATCCCGCTCAGCGCGTCATCATGGGCACTATCGTTATGATGACGATTTCGACTACACCTTCCCAACGTTCACTTTCAGAGACCCTGAAGAAGTGTTCAGAGAATTCTTTGGCGGCGATCCCTTTGCAGAATTGTTCAGCTTTGACCCCTTCGATAACCACAGTCGGCGCCGTCGACAAGGCAGACACAGAGGAAGTTCAGATCCTTCTCTCTCACATCATCTCAGCCATCCAAATTCCATCAGCAGCAATTTCTTCAATCCTTTCGGCACTCTTTTTGGCGCAGGGATGTTCTCGCCTTTCTCAGATTTTGACACTCTTGGTGGTGGCGGCTTTACCTCATTTTCCTCGCAGTCCTTTGCCACAGTTGGGGGCCCTGGCATGAAACGCACTTCCACCTCGACAAAATTCATTAATGGCAAGAAAATTACCACCAAGAAGGTTTCAGAGGGTGGCCAAGAAACTGTCATGACCTTTGAAAATGATGTACTCAAATCCAAAACAGTTAATTGTACCGCAAGCCTTATCTTACTAGGATGAAAGTCAATTTTGCAGAAGACTGTGAAGTGTTTTGTGGATACAGTCTAACCTTCAAGAGAGGTTAGAACATTCTTGACTGTTTTGCTGACAGAGCTAACATTTTGTGTTTTGCTGTTATAGTAAGAATGATTACATTGTGTACATGATGTGTAAAATGAAGTGAAAGGATGTAAAGTTTATGTTCAGTGTATTTAAGTTATTAATGATTATCACTATGATTTATTTTTGCATAGCTGCTGTACACCTAAAAAAATGCTGTATCACTTTATTTTTCCTTTCTTTCTTTTTGTTTTCTCTGTTTTCCCCCACTTTCAAAAAAATGTACTTACAAAGGTAATAGATGTATGAGGATGATCTTTAAATATTAGATATGGCTAAGCACAATAAGCTTACAGAAAAGTGTGGTACAAAATAGCTGCACTAGACTGATATATACTTATAGGGTCTTGGATTTGGTTGTGTGTTACTGAGCTTTAGCTCTTTGGCTAGGTTATAAAAGCCTTTTTGATTTATTGGTTTATTTATTATTTTTTTTATCCTGTGTACTTTTTTATTTCAGTATTATGTATAAAGGATTAGTCTTAACTAGTCTGCCCCATGTATGGATAGAATTTGTTTTGGTTGGTTAAAAGGCATGATAGTGACTTAGCCCATTAGATGTTTGTAATCAGAATGGACAACCAATTTTTGAGAACCAATGAGTGAAAGGTACTGAAAGCTGACGTGAAGTTTATGTATCTAAAAATGAGATTCTTACAGTCAGAAAGTGCTTTCCATATATTCCTTGGATATGAGCCCTCCTTTTTTTCCATCATTAATTGCTTGTGAGGGAAATATTTTTTGAAGACTTGATGTTAGCTAAGTGTATGCAATTTTAGTGTTTGATAGATGTCGACTGGGGAGAAGATCACATTGAAGCAAAATATTTTGCCCTGAGAAAAAAAGATGATTCTGTGGTTTCCAAGAAATACAGCAGAGTCATTTTTATTTTTCTATAATGACAGCCACATTATTTGTGAAGTAGAAGGGGTGTAGGAGACTTCTCTAAAGGTGTCCTCACAGTTCATAGTGTGGCTTGCCCAAGTTTCTTTAAATTGATAGCATCTTGTACATACTGCAAGCTTTACTAGATTTCAGGAAGATAGCCTTTGATTGCATTGAAACAGTCCTCAAAGCTGGCCTTTCACATTTAGTAGCTTGTCAGTATTTTTTTAAGGAATACTGGCATTGCTAGTCACACTAAGTAACTGGTTTACTAAGATTTCCATGAGGCATCAGAAAATTAATTACCAGCTGGCCTCTCATCAATTCATGTGGTTTGTTTGTTTATTTAATTGATTGTCATACATCTTCAATCAGTAGTTTGTCTTTTCTCGTGGCTTGCTTTAAAACAACAGAAGTACTAAAAATTAATACAAAGGCACAATTTCATTGATTAAAACGGTGTAATATTAGAAACACAAATATTAATAAGGTTTGAAAATATGGCATCCGCAATAACAACTTTTCATCATTATTAAGCACATGTTTCGTGAATTGTCATACAAAAAGATTACTTTGAAATGTGATATTTTGTTTTAATATTTGTTTCTACTTTCTCTTTAGTAGAGAAAACTAATATTAGTCATATTAATAGCTTTCCAGTTCTTAGTAACCATGAGATATGACAAAAGATTATCGTCAGTGTTTAAGTTAGTTGATAGTAGTCTGCTTCAAAGTGTAAAAATTACCTGCATTGTACACCAGTAATAGTATTGTAGGGCTGCGTATGTAAGGTTGTAGTGTTCTGGGTTGGAGACCTTGGCATACAGACTTTAAGAGGGTAGATGAATGTTCAGGATTTAAGTATCATTTGTGTATTTTATAGGTGATTTTTCATTATTATTATTATCATTTGCTATTAATTTACTTTTTTTTTCATGGTAAAGACTTTTGTTGTAGGTTTTTAGATGTATGGATTTTACTGTTACGATATATAGTGGAACCTCGCTGAATTGAAAAAATAGTTTATGATAAAAATGTTTTAGGAAGTTTTCATTTTGCTAGAGGAAATAGCTGTGATCTTTTGTAATTCTCCAAGACACTGACTGATTCTTTCAATTGTCAAACCATAGCAGTAACTATTCAAATCTGCTGTCTTACTTCTCTGTTTGTGTTTGGTACTGTTTTGATGTTAAAGCAGAATGTAAGGTTGTAATTATATCACGTTACCGAGGTTTCACTGTCTTAAGGAATGGCTATAGATTTGAGATGAAGAATGAGGAAATCTCATTTTCACAGTTAATGAATATGAATAAGAATTTTTGGATATAACTTTGGATGATGAAAGTCTTCATAATGTTCTAGATGTTTGTTTTTTATTATTGCATAGAGAAGAAAAATCTTTCTTGTTTTTCTGGAAATCTTAACACATGGTTTATATCTAGTTGCTATATTTTATCCCCTCAAATGGTGTTGATAGATTGTTGAACTGGAAAGAATGAAAGAAACAAGTCTTCAGAATTTAAAATTTGAATAATGTTGTAAATGTAGTTACTTGGTCTTACTTGATCCTGTCTGTAACCAGAATTGACAGCTATCATATAATGTGACAAAAACATTATGGAGATGTAACATTTGTCTGTGGAAGTGTAGCACTCAATACAAGTTATTGACATACCTTTTAGGTTTAGGTAATTGTTTCTATGAATTGTGACTACTATGAGTTTTGTTCATAAACCGAGGTACAACTTTCAATCGGTTAATGAACATGGAACTTGCCAAAGATGAAGGATTTGTTCTGTGAGAGCTGTTTAAATCAAAATCATATTGACTGAGTCTTACAAATAGAGATGCACTTTACATCAACACTTTGTTAATACCTTTTTATTTTAGTCCTTTGTAATTTTTTTTTTCCATTATGGAAGGCTAAAAGAGGTCGTGTGGAAATGTGTTATTTTTAACCCCAAATTAATGAAACAAATACCCTA
>NW_020871661.1:101127-118627 GCF_003789085.1 Penaeus vannamei | reverse complement strand
GGATGGGTATGCTCCCAGTGCAGGTTGGTTGAAGCGATTGTTGGGTGGGCCAAAAGTCAAGTATTATTATTCCTCAGGTGACACTTTTCGATACTGGCTTTGGGGGTTTTCTATATGCTGTGAGACAGGTGGGTGCAAGTGTCAGCTTTTTCTCAGGAGAGCTGCTAACTTTTCTGATAGCCATGAAGGAAGGAAGAGCAGAGTGTCATACTACTAGGACTAGCATTGTTGTTCTGTTATGGGATCATGATTATTTTGTTTTTTCCTTAATACCTTTATTTATTTTTATTTTTTTCAAGCATTATCATGGATACCTTGTCTGTTTGTTTTAGAATATGAGCTGTATACTCCATGAATCAAGTATTGATTATCAGGAATATTAGAGTATTGAGCTTGGAGTCACACAAGTTTACTCAGAAGCAGTGGTGCTTGTGCACATGAAAGCACACAAATATTATGAATGGAAATAGAGTACATGTATGGATATTATCTCTGCCTTTGTGTGCAAACCATGTTAATATGGGATAAGTTGAAGTTGAAATTTGTCAGTATTCTACTTTGCTGTCCACCTACAGCAATTCCTGAGTCTGCAAAGGCAAGAGAACAGTATATTTGTATTAAAACAAAGCAGTTGCTCATGATCTTTTGCAATCACAATGACTAACCCACAGTTAATACTACATGTAGAAGAGATATGTTCGAGTTTCATTTTATAATGCTAGCAAAATAACAGTGAATGGCAGTTATCACACACTCATGTTGTATTATGAGAGAAACTAGTAGATTATAATGTAGAATATACCTAGCATAATGCAGGAAATTGCAAAAACATGACTGATTGCTTCTCATGTCCTTGGAGGTTAAGCAGAATATAGGAGACTAATTATGGTTTTCAGGGACAGACAAGAATACCCACATCCAATTCCAAAAACACCCTTGTAATGGATTGAGCTATCCCTAGTTCCTGATCTGCTGCCTAAAAATTTCTCAAGGGTTTAAAGGTTCTTTTTCCTTGAAAGGCGAGAAAGATTAAAGGGAATGCTGTAGAAAATCACTGCTTGTGATGTAGCCTACTGATTTTCATTACTTCTGTGATGCATTGATCAAAGATGACTTTACTATAAGCTGTTGAATGTGTCGTGACAATAATGTTCAAGGTTATTTCATGGTTACTGAATGATATTGCATTTCTCTTCTATTTTATTACAAGCTCTCTAAAGTGCCATAAGTTGTTCCCAAGTTGTTGCTCTTTAACGGTTGCAATTTGTCATGTGTTAGTTTATTTGAGCGTCAGGTATTTAGACAAAACAACACCAAGGATGCAAGGCATATTATATTGTATATGTAAGTTTTACATAACCGTTATGTTTGAATAATGTTATAATTCCTATTTAATCCAGCATGTCATTGCTGTTCCATTAGGTATTTCCTCACCTGGACCAATGAAGCTTTTCCATTACAACGACATGATATTGCATTTAATGTGTGCTTTTATATTTTAGTGTGTTCTACGAGGGTAATAGTTTTTGGTGAAAAATATTAGATTCAGGAATGTAAATTAAAATTTAATGTCAAAATTGAGTTCCCTTTGCCCAAAAAAATTTCATAAATGTAGCAGAAGGAATTAGGCTGATTTCCTCGTTATGTTTCAATTTATGATCAAAATCAGTCACAGTTTTACTCATTGGATGTCACTGAATCATCAAATGTTTGGCTTTAGACTTACTTTCTACACTTGTTATAGTTTATATGGATGTGGGTTATGCATAGTTTTATGACCTCTGCAAGTTTTGTGGCTAACAGAAAAGTTACAGGGAATGAGAAAGATTTTGTGAAGTGGTGATACTTGCGATTTCAGAAAAGTATTCATTGTTTACCTCCGTTGGGTAGCAGGCTGACTAGTGAAATAAATTCACTTAGTCCAAGTATTAGCAAGTGATATTTCAAACCCTTTCTCTCTATGCTTGTTGTCTTTTTTCTCATAAGTCAGTATAAGCTATCTAGTTATGGTTAAGTTACTGAGTCAGCAATGTAATGATTAATCCTTGAGGGCTGTGTTGCTTCCTTGTACAAATATTTATTTGTTTTGGTCATTGTTAACTTTTGACAAGACGTGTATTTATATATTGTTATATTTGTGTGTAATGTGGTCTTATCAACTCTATTCTCTATCTGACTTTTATATATATATATATATATATATATATATATATATATATATATATATATATATATATATATATATTATATTACTCTGAAAGTGATATGTGTACTTCAGTCTTTTTTTAGCACTTATGTATTTTCTTGGAAAAACTTTTTTTTTTTTTATGTGGGCTTTAGGAATCCTGCAGGAAAAATGTGTTCAGAAGTGGCATGATAAATGCTTATATCAGGATAATATTTGATAAAATTTTATAGACCAGTGTTTAAGAATTTTGTTTACTGTGAGAAGAAAGAGGAAAGATGGAGAGACATTGATGTTTTTGGAAATGTTTCTCAAGTACTTTCCAGACTGCTGCTGTTTTCCAAGGTTTGTCTAACCTTTCAACTGGATTTCTGTCTGGATAACTGTAGAGCCTTTCATATGTGCAGATCTGTGCTAGTGCGTATGGAGCAATTCGAGTTAGAAAGTGTGTGTGTTTGTGTTATTGAGTTAGTATGAGGTTGTGTGTGGCCGAGTGTGCGTGTGAGAGAGTGAGAGTGAGAGTAAGAATTTACCTGAAACATCATTTTATACTGATATGTGATTATAACAGATTCAATAAGAAATAAAATTGTTACAGTAATTAAAAACCTAACTTGTGACAGATCTTCATTTTTTTTTTTTTTTCATAATGAGATTATTTATTCAGGATATGCAATAGAAAGATTATTGAGTTAGCAGATACACAGATTGACTGATATATTAATTATTATTTTTAAGAAGAGATATAAAACTAGCAAGTTGCACTGAAATGGATGACTTAGTTGTTACATTTTGGAAAGTGGTTGCATATGAACAAAATTGAAATGGAAAATGTGTGAACATTTACTGATTGAGTGATATGTCTTTTTAATATGCAACTGATCATTGTTATATCTCAGAAGTATACTGTTCCACAATGAATTAAAAAGTGATTTAGGAATCTTGTTAATAGCTTTTTGTTTAAACTGCTACACATATTCTTTAACTACTTGATATATTGTATTTATGTAATAACCAGGGTCGAGTATGGGAAGATGTAATTATGATAAAACATTTTAACTAGACTTTCTTAATATTTAAGATAACAAACTCAACAGGTTTTGTGTGGAAATGCCTGTACTGTCAAATCAACAGAAAGGAAAGGATATATAAGAATAATGTTTTAAGATAGATATTCACATTTGCTATTGGTCTGAGGTAAGATTATGGAGATAAACAAGGAATATTAGATTGGACTTTCATATGTATATGTAGATAATGTTTGTGAAAATTATTTTCTTTGTATGTATATTTAATTGGGTCTTTGTTATACTTCCAAGTATTAAGGCATTGGATATATTCAATATACTAGATGAATGCACTGAATTTCTTACCTACAGTATCATAGGATTTTATTGGTCTAAAGTATTATTCCTCCCAATTATAGAATTATAAAAGATCAGACATTTTGGACAATTATCAGTGAAATAAAAATGGAAGACTATTTTGTGTATATTTGCAGTATTATTGTATAAGAAGTGATCATTTTGAGTTCTGAGATTCTGAGGAGCAGTTACTTAGGTGAATATCAGTATTCCATAGTATAAGGTACCAAGAAAAGTGGCAGATGTCAGACTGTACCGCAACATTTATTGGAAAAAAGGGAAGAAAAAGAAAAAAGAATGTGTTTTGTATCATGAAGCATCAGATCCCCATTTATGACATACAAACTGCTGTGTGTTACGACTTGTGGCAGTCCAGAGTAAGGATGCAGTTTACCACGATAATGTAGGAATAATCACCGAATAATCTTCGACCTAATGGAAGCATGTAATAATTGTATCCACTCAAGACTTCTTTAATATTCATACTCTATTTTATGATAAAAAAAAGTTGTAGAGGAAATACAACTTAACCATAAGTAGAAACACAGTAGTTAGGTCTTCATGCTATAAAGAATTACAACATAGTTAAATGTGAAATTATTTTTCTAGTCATTTCACTGCCACACTGCAAGAATATATATTGTTACATTTGCCTCCATGACAAGTGAATTAGTTTATGGACCAGGTTAAATAGTTATGAACCATAGTTGTAGCTACGGATAATTTCCATCGTGGTCGTCATTGCCTGTGTAGGATTTCCACATTTCAGCATTTGTATTATGCTAAAAGTATATAATTAGTCACTTTGCTTTCAAATTTACATACCAATGAATGAAATTTCTTTTCTCAGAGAGCAAGAAAATTATCATTGTACAAAAATATATTTATTGAAATATTCTGATTGTTAGTCAGTGATTAAGTGTTTAAGATTGAAATTTTATACTAACATATAAAATCATTGAAATATATAAATAGAGGTGTATAATGTTGATAATAACTTTTTGAAATTTTACATTTACATGGATTATATTTATAACTAGTTTCCTGATTAGTGGCTTTGTGAATATCATTTGCAGTCACTTTTAGCTTGTAAAGAGGTGTGCCAACAGAAATTTTCATCAAAGTTGCCCAGTCAAAAAATAGTGAATAAATGGATTAAGGTGAATTAGAAGTGCATTGATGTGAGAAATTCATATTTTAATAGGCATTTTTAAGCTTTTGAAGATTGTTTTGGGCATATGTAATTTTGATTGCAATATAATATCTGTGTCATTTTTTATTATTTTTCATGTTTCTTCTTGTGAGGTATATTCAACATTTTCAGACAATATGAGCATGTGTATAAACATGTGTATACATTTATACATACACTGAAAGGCTGAGAGTCTTGATTTGTACCTAAATAATCAATTGGCTCTACTATGCTGATATGAGATTAGTCTTCTTGAATTTTCACTTTCATGTAGGAAATGTAAAACAATGGAAGGATTATCACACTGGTGCTGTTTGTTTATACTTTACGTGGGCAAGCTGTGCTAAAGGAGGAGCTAGTCTGGATGAAGAGCAAGGCTTTGACCTAGAACTATATAGGTCTTGGGTGTGCCAGTAATAAATAGCAAAATAGTTGGAAGAAGTCTAAAGAGTGCTAATGTGACAATGCTTTTATCAACCAGGAAAGAACACTAAGACTAGACAAGTAGGTGTATTTATTTCTTGTATATGGTAAATATATTAGAGACAATGAAGAGGTGGGGAAAGCTTTGGACACTGACAAAGCTCTTTAGTGGCTATCTTAGGGTTTGTTTACATGATCAGTTTTATTGCACGGCACCGAAACCTTTTCTCAAAACTGACGGCATAGACAAACACAACCTAAATTTAAATGTTTATTAGGGATAGTGCCTGGTTTGTATTTTGTAAAAATTTGCAAATGTTCTGGTTTCTAAAGGAGTTGCTGACACTTTAAATCTGACATCTGGACTCATCATTGCATTCACATCTTGAGCAGTAGTGCTTGTAACTTTGCATTGTGCTCCAACTCTATACTTCAGCCCTGATCCAAAGTATGACCATGTAGAGTGACTGTAAGCAAGCCCTTAAGAGATGTAAAAAAAATTCTCCCCCACAAGGTTCCCCCTCTCTGCACCAGCCAGGCAATGGCAGTGCCAAATATATTGTCACTTTGTGTATCTATGATTAGCAATGCATGCTTCCTCCTGTATTCTGTATGTTGTATCCAATACTTTGTTCAACTCTGCAGTCTTGTGCTCATTTAGGTTGCTGCTTGTAAACATCTGTTCCCAGAAAATATTTACTAGTTTCAAGTTCTTGTCTTCCTTTCTCCCGTGTGCCAAAATTCCCCTGGAGTTTTGTGATGTATTGTTAGATGTAGACGTGCAGAAACCTACCAAATGCTATGACTGATATTCATATTGTCATTAACCTAGCATCAAACGTGTACTTGTACTATATATGTAAATGAACTCTTTTAAAAGTTTCAGAAGGAACAGTAGGTGTTTGTTTGTCCATATTTGTAGATTTTCTGATTACAAGAAATTGTTTTCAAAGCTGAGCTGGTAACCAGTAGGTCAGATATCCAGTTCACATAAAGGTGAAGAAAAAGAATGGTGTAAATTTTGAATCTGCATAATTTTTGTTTATGTATTAAAATTGATCTGTTGTTACTTCGAAGGAACCATAGTTGTTTTTATGCAATTTGTTATTTACTTACTATTATGAAACTATATTGCAGTAACTATGTTCTTGTGATTGTAGTTTTCCAACATTCCTGTTCAAATATGCAAATGGGGAAAAAAAAAAAAAAAAAAAAAAAAAGGTTATGATATTACCTTTTAATAGTTTGCTAATTGTTATTCTTATCAGTAACACTCCTCTGTAATGATGCTAGTTTGGTGCATCTTTATTCTTCAGCAATGAATAAACCTGAAATCCTCTAGCTCTGTTTTCTTTTAACATATAACATCAGTTCTCTCATGCACAGACTCCTTGGATGTACAGTCCTCTCAGCTTCCAAGTTCATCACTAAATGAGATGTCCGACAGGTTCTACTCGTGGACATGTTGGTGATAGTAAGGAGCATGTTTCCCATATAAGAGTCATAACTGGTTGTTTGGTTGCTTACACACAGGCAGTGCCGAGTCACACCTTATGGGGGTGGTGTATATTATCTTGTGCAGGTTTGGTAATTTGTAGCAAGAAATTATGAAACGGATCAAGAGAAAACTGGTCAGATTTCAACGCAAATATGCAAGAATTGTGAATATATATTGTAAAACAAGCAAATAAACTGCAAATTCACATTTTCATTGGTATTTTTGATGGGAGGGGAAAAGAAAAAAAAAATGGAAGAGATCAATATTTTATTGCAGGAGTCAGATTAAGGTACATGTCACATTTTGGGACTCGTGATAAAAAAAAAAAAAAAGCAGAAACACTTCCATTTCTAAACGACCATCTATTGTTGGTATTTTTTGTGAAATCTTGTTTTAATGTACACCCAAGTTTTCTCAAAAGTCAGCAATAGAGGTAAAACACAACATTATATAAAATATATAACAATAAACCATATAGACTATATATAAGCACTTGTTTAAATAGTTTATATGAATGATTCTTAAGCCCTATTTCAGTCACACCCCTACAAAGGAGGAAAATAACCAATTTTCTTAAACTAGAATGCAGAACTGATACAAAAATATACTCATAATAGAGACAGATAAATGTGTATATGCATAATACTGAAATTTGTTACCTACTTAACATGATTATAGTGCACTACTTGTATTTTTATAAATATATTCATGTATAAATATTTTTTTAAAATATATATTTTGCTCTACATACAAACATGAATTGCATGAGCTCAATGCACCCCTTTTTCTCAACATACTCATACCTATGGGAATAAACTGCAGAGAACTGAACATTTGAAGATAAAAAATAATAATACAGGACTGGTAATTGAACCCACGATTAAAAATGACTCGAGTAAATTTCATCAAAGCTTTACAGTAATAAAGGCTACCTTTAATGTATGGAGAAATTTTTGATTTCACTAGTTCGAAAACCTGTTTTGCGCTGTAGTGATATTTCTACAAAGACTTGAGTTATTGAAATTAAAAATACAAAGCTATTAAACCCTCAAGAAACTTTATGATTATGAAAGACATGTGTAACAAAAGGCAGAACTCAATTACCTTATACCGTCTATCAAACGGACAATAAACATGAGCTCATAATCACCCTTTCTGTTTTTGTCTTTCAGCTTAGGAAACTGGTCTACAATAAATCTCATTTTTTTTCTACTTTGCATTGTGTATACATAGCAAAAGCCATGAACTAATGCATATGAATTTTCCGACAAGCTGGTTTTACATAACATTCATTCATTGTTTTATATACACATTTGCTCACCATTAGTGATTCTGCTTCAATGTTATACAGACTCTAATGTTGTACAATGTCGAGACCTGCCTCGTCCATACCTGCGAATACAAAATGAAGAATTTATGTGTTTGCCATATAGTTCAACTTAATTTTCATCTGTTTGAAAATGATACATGTACTATTCTGAACACTGGATAAAAAATAAACTTCAAGGACTGAAGAAGTTGCATTTAACTTTGTAATAGTGCAGCATATCATGTGATAAGGAAAAGAGAAGAATCAAATATCAAATAATATTCCTATATGCACACGTACAAAGAAATGTGCAGTACAGACGTTCCCAGGAGGTCGGAGAGACACGTTCAATTTTAGGTTTCAGTGTTACATGTATGATTATTCAAGATAAAGTTGTCAAAGATTTACTTTCAGATTTTCATCTTTAAGCAATGCCATTTACCTAATGGTATAGTCAGTTATTAATTGTTTAGAGCTCTGTCAGTAGTAGGCTATCAAAATGAAATTTGAAATTGTATCAAAAGGGGTCTTTGGTGATGAAAAGATTGGGAACTACTAATATAGGAGTTAAGCCTAACGCAGACAAAACTTCTTCTGTGTATAGGATTCAAAAACAAGAAAACAATTGCACTTGCTTCAGTCCAAGGTATACAAGTTCTTATACAGACCTTGCTTCAGTTACTGCTACTTAGCTGTCTCATTAGCCCTACCTCATGGACGTCGATATTGGAGCCGAACCACAAAACAAAGAATCCTCAAAATCTTCTCTATAGCCGGGGATTTCGATGGTAATCTGAAAATAAAAAAGGGATAAACTCCATTCCACGAGAAACCTGGTCCAACACGCCAAAATACACCCTTATAGACACAAATGCCAAGACATTTTCGTTATAAAAAAACAGTTTACTATTTGTTTACAGCGAATAGAATATCTAAAAGAGAACTACCTTAATGTTAAACTGTATATTAGAACTAAAATATTACGATCATATTTATTCAATACTCTATAAAGATCCTGGTTATTTCGCCCCCAAAATATCATCGATATTAGACCGCATGGTTGCACGCTCTCGCCGAAATCCCCAAATCCAAAAGGTGAGTCCAAGGAAGTGCGATCGGACTCGCCTCCTTGGACAACGAGGAAAGAGGCGACAAAAACAAACAAGCAGATCCGAGTATTCCGAATCTCAAAAAGCTGAATCTCAAGACATGAGAGGGAGGAGAGAGAGAGAGAGAGAAGAGAGAGAGAGAGAGAGAGAGAGAGAGAGAGAGAGAGAGAGAGAGAGAGAGAGAGAGAGAGAGAGAGAGAGAGAGAGAGAGAGAGAGAGAGAGAGAGAGAGAGGAGAGAGAGAGAGAGAGAGAGAGAGAGAGAGAGAGAGAGAGAGAGAGAGAGAGAGAGGAGAGAGAGAGAGAGAGAGAGAGAGAGAGAGAGAGAGAGAGAGAGAGAGAGAGAGAGAGAGAGAGAGAGAGAGAGAGAGAGAGAGAGAGAGAGAGAGAGAGAGAGAGAGAGAGAGAGAGAGACAGAGAGAGAGAGAGAGAGAGAGAAACCTTTAGAAAAACTCACTGCCTTGGTGGTGACGGGCTCCGAGGGCGAGGTGGTGAAGATGGTCCCGATCCTGTTCGGCCCCGAGGTGATGACTCCCCCGCGGCCCGACTCGCTTGGCTCGCTCTCGGTGTCGTAGTGATGCAAGTAGGAAATCCGGTTCTTGCCGCAGAACATCAGGTGCAGCATCGTCATCACAATCTGACAATTTTTTTTGGAGAAGATATAGTAAAATAAGCTATTTCTTCGAGGAAAAATACAGCAATAGACATTTATTTTTGATAAGATATAGCAATTAAGCTATTTCTTCAGGAAAAATACAACAATAACATATTTATTTTGATAAGATATAGTAAAATAAGCTATTTCTTCGAGGAAAAATACAACAATAGACATTTATTTTGATAAGATATAGTAAAATAAGCCATTTCTTCGAGGAAAAAATGCAACAATAAACCCCCCCCCAAAAAAAGAATCGAACCCAACCGAAAGCCCATTCAAAACAAGATCCCCAACACACCGCAGCAGGCTATACTCACGATGAATCCGTGAAGAAAGACGACGATGACGGTGGACTTCCTGAAGCCAATCGTATCAATCAGAACCCCCGACCCCCCGCGAGAGATGAACCTCCCCGCCCCGGACAGGGACGACCACAACCCAGCCACGCAGCCATGGGTGTCGGCCTCGTCAGGAAAGCCTCCTTGGCTGAAACCAAAGGGAAGGGGTTTTGTGGGCTTTGGGCAATACGTTGGGAAGGGGAGTTTTTCCTGGGCTCTTCGTATGCAAAGAGGAGGAGGAGGCGAAGGAAGGGGGAGAGAGGAGGAGGAAGGGGGAGAGAGGAGGAGGAAGGGGGAGAGAGGAGGAGGAAGGGGGAGAGAGGAGGAGGAAGGGGGAGAGAGGAGGAGGAAGGGGAGAGAGGAGGAGGAAGGGGGAGAGCGAAGGGGAAGGAGGAGGTCGAGGGAGGAAGGAGGGCAGCGAGGGAGGAAAGAGGAGGAAGAGGGCAAGGGAGGAAAGAGGAGGAAGAGGAGGGCAGGGAGGAAAGAGGAGGGAGGAGGAGGGAAGGAAGAGGAGGAGGAGGAGGGAGGATCGAGGGGGAGGAGGGCGAGGGAGGAAACGAGGGAGGAAGAGAGGAGGAGGAGGGAGGAGGAAGGAGGAGAGGGAGAGAAGAGGAAGGAGGAGGGCGAGGGAGGAAAGAAGAGGAAGGAGGAGGGCGAGGGAGGAAAGAAGAGAAGAGGAGGAGGGAGGAACGAGGAGGAGGAGCGGAGGGAGGAAGAGAGGAAGGAGGAGGGCGAGGGGAAGGAAACGAGGGAGGAAAGAAGAGGAAGAGGAGGGCGAGGGAGGAAAGAAGAGGAAGGAGGAGGGCGAGGGAGGAAAGAAGAGGAAGGAGGAGGGCGAGGGAGGAAAGAAGAGGAAGGAGGAGGAGGGAGGAAAGAAAGAGGAAGGAGGAGGAGAGGGAGGAAAGAAGGAAGGAGGAGGGCGAGGAGGAAAGAAGAGGAAGGAGGAGGAGGGAGGAAAGAAGAGGAAGGAGGAGGGCGAGGGAGGAAAGAAGAGGGAGGAGGAGGGAGGAAAGAAAGAGGAAGGAGGAGGGCGAGGGAGGAAAGAAGAGGAAGGAGGAGGGCGAGGGAGGAAAGAGAGGAGGAGGAGGAGGGAGGAAGGAGGAGGGGAGAAGAGGAGGCAGGAGGAAGAAGAGGAGTAAGAGGAGGATGGCGAAGGAGGGAAGAGGAAGAGGAGGGCGAGGGAGGAGGAGGAGGAGGGCGAGGGAGGAAGCGAGGGAGGAAAGAGGAGGAGGAGGAGGGCGAGGAGAGAGGAAGGGAGGAAGAGGAGGAGAGAGGGGAGGGAGGAAAGAGGAGGAGGAGGAGGCGAGGGAGCGAGGCAGAGGAGGAGGGCGAGGGAGGAAAGAGGAGGAGGAGGAGGGCGAGGGAGGAAAGAGAGGAGGAGGAGGATGAGGATAGGGAGGAGGATGGATGGGGAGAATTTAAGTGGGGGGGGGGGCAAAGAGAAGAGAAAGGAAAGAGGAAAAGAGAAAAGGAAAAATAAGAGAAATTTGACAAATTTGAAAAAAAACATCGAGAGAGAAAAAGAGTGAGCAGATGGCTAAAACCGATGCAGAAAAGAACCTTTAACTGGATCATTACTTACACGACCTCCTTCATGGCGTCGACGACCCCTGCCACCTGCTGCCCCCCGATGCCGCACCCGTTCAGCACGAGGGCGAGAATGACGATCACCAGCGTGCTAAGGAAGAGGTTTAGAACACGTGGATTATATTAGAGTGAGTGAGTAATTAATGCCCGGTTAAAGGTCAATGTCCAGTTGTGTAATAATCTATACTTATTAATGTTTGCTTGTTGTCTGATGTTATGAAATGGAAGGATGAAGCTGATTGATATTGTGGAAGAAGATGAACTTATTAGCTGTGTATAATACATTATTTAGCAGTTCTTCCACAGAAAAATAACGAGACAAGTGTCAGTTAAAAATCCATAATAAACAACAACGATTTTCTTTGTATTCCGTGAAAGTAGACTATTATTTTTTTCTACGAAGTGGGATCGTATCAGGATGCAGTGACACACCAAAAGACGGAAAAGACTCAAGGATATTAAAGGCAGTTGAAGACACTCATACAAACCCCAAGATGAACCAAGCTCTGACACACCTTTGAATGGGAACTCCCGGGAAAGGTCCCAGCAGGAAGAAGGAGGTGAAGGCGAAGCAGGAAGCAAACAGGATGAACAGCTTGACCTTGTGGTAGCGGTCGCACGCCCAGCCCCAGATGGGAGACGCCAGGCTGTTGGCCCCGTCCTTCAGGCCGAACAGCAGACCAACGTAAAACGGACTCAGGTCGAACTGGGGACGTCGAAGGTTTATCAGTGACTGCATTCTACTGAAGACCTATAATGGGCTGTTTTTATTGCATTTACTGAAGACTATAATGGGCTGTTTATTTAATTCTACTGAAGACTGTTTACTTAATTGAAGGCTGGAAGACCTATAATGGGCTGTTTACCATTTACTGCATTCTACTGAAGACCTATAATGGGCTGTTTACTAATTATGATTGAAGACCTATAATGGGCTGTTTACCTACTTGGACCTATAATGGGCTGGCATTCTACTGAAGACCTATAATGGGGCTGTCTAGTGGGTGGTAGTTCACGATATAATTGCTGGGAAGAATTTCTGAATATGTAGAAAATTACATAATGCATGCCGGCAACTACTCAAAAAGGTATTGCTGAACACCGACACAAAAAAAAATATAAACAGGTATTACAGGAACATTAATTTTCAGCTGACAATTAGATTACATTCATATATAAACATTGAATTTTAAGCTGGGCTAGATGAAGTGGGGACTGAGTATGCAAAGTAATTTACATAACGAATCTTTACACGAACACGAACAACGCTCTACAGCAATTGGAATTCCAAGAATCAAAACAACTTATTTAACACCACGCATCTGCTTCAATACGCTCACGCTCTCTCCTTTCTCAGCCTCACTTTCACTCACATTCCGAAGCACAAGAGGCTCCAGGGTGACCGAGAGAAAGCCGTTGCTCATGGTGGAGAAGATGAACGTGAGGAAGGAGACCCACACGCCCGGGATGGTGAAGACTCGCCAGATCTGAACTTCTTTCTTCTTCTCCGTCTCATTTTCCGTCGTCGGTTGCTCCTCTTTCGAAATTGAAAGGTGAAGTAGAATATATTGTAATTTATTATTAATTCAATAGCATTATAAATATATACTTACGTGGGTTCATCTAGTACGAAAGGATATTGTGTTAGCAGTAACGCATCTCCACAACGTAAGTAATGTAAATACTTGAATAAACTCATCATAAGACGCTATAAAATACTGCTAAATCTGCATAGTAGCCAGCAATGAGGCGTCGATGACAAACTGACTTATCTAAAGAAGAGGAAATCGGTAATCCTTCATACTAACAGACTAATATACTAACACTGATTCCAAATAGTACGGTACTCACTTGCGGAATGGGGTAACAGGTAGGAGGCAAATATCGTCATGGCCATCTGCAGGCTGCCCATCACGAGGAAGGGCATCTTGAACCCGCCCACCTCGTACAGTGCCCCGCCCACCACCGGCCCAAACATCTGGGCCAAGTTCATGGTGGTCCTGGTCAGAGCCTTGGAGGAATTTGAAAATCATGAAGGGACGAGGGAAGGCTCTTCCATGCAACATGCACTCGAGGCCACGGTTTATACATTCTCATGCTATACAGTGAAATATACAGTCCTTTGTCTTCCCTAACCAAGAAATGGGAAAGTCAGACTTACAAACATTTTGGCAACCGAATCGGGAAACTCCGCAGCAATGAAGGCAAAGGAGCTGGTTAAAATACCGGAGTTTGCCGTAGCATGAACCATCCTGATGAACACAGCTATGATCACAAAGGCAGGGCCTCCTGGAAAGAACTCCAGAAGTCTGGACCAGAAGTAAAACAGCAATTATCACCCTGGATTAGAAATTGTTCAACTTATTCTTAAATATACATAATCGTATCTAAAGGTGTTATATCGTGGACAAACTTCTAAATACATGTGGCTTACCCTGTCAACATGCAACAACCTCCACTACAGAACAAGCCGGCTGTGAAGGCAAAGTGAACACCAATGGTCTTAAGCTGAAGAAAGATCAAGTGAACATCTGGTTAGTGCAATGCAGACTGAGAAAGAAGTTAATCTATTGCATTTCATACAGGTGAGAAAAAGACAGGTATTAGTGGTCTCGCGAGGATGCAGGCACTGGTGCTATGTATTACATTTGCCACTGTCGTTCTCGCACTCACGTACGCACACGTGAACACATACAGAACAAACCGTCGCCAACTCAATCTAAACCTGCCAATGAATTTACAAACATGTTCAAGTAAACAACGGATGTCATATGCCTACGAGAATATTATTTGACTTCTATAAGTATGTTCAACAGGTAATGAAAAAGCTAATAAAACTACATGAAAATGTAGGCCTATATAACTATGCTGCTGACATACAGACATGACTGAATTACTAGGCATTGCAGCTACAAGAAAATTACAAGGCATTTCATTTTCCACTTTCCCAATATATCATAAGATTGGTTTCGTTCCAGAAATTTGGCTAAAGCTGTATCTAAAGAACCTATAAGTGAACATCCTATAATTACAAGATTTTGCCCATCATAACCTTAGATTTCAAAGGGAAAATGCAAGTGGCATTGATAGGGAGATTGACAATATAATTCTTTTCTTTTTTGAATGTGGAGCGCAAAGATCACTTTTTTTTAGGAAAGTAGTTTCTCCAAATAAAATTAAATTCTCTACTATTGCTAGTGAACCAACACCAAATTACTCACATTTAAACAATAATTATTTTATAGCGTGTAAAGGGTAAACCATAATTTACATTGTGTGTGAAATCTAGAAATTCACATATTTCTTCAACAATAAAAGGACAAATGTTCAACTTTTCAATCATTTTTCCTCCCAGATATTGCCAAACTACAAATAAGTAAAAAAAAAAAAAAAAATCCCTGGAGCCAAAGAGTTAAGACGTATACCGATAAAACGTATATTGCACGAGAAAATATAACCAAACTTTCTTCAAAACAGACTCCCTACAATCTTGAAACTATGATTGAAATTATTTTTTTTATTCTAAGTACGTCTTAAAACTATGCTTGAAATTTTTTTTTTTTTTTTTTTCACTAAACCTTACGAAAAAATATACACCAACTTCTCCTTTCGTGTCACTGTATTAACAAGGAAAATCAAAAGAAACTGCCTTACATTTTTCCCAACCACGGGCGTGATAAGGAACGCTGTCAGGCAGTTGGTCCCGATGATGAGGCCGTAGATGGTGGCTGAAGCGCCCTTTTCCTGGGCCTGAAAGGAAGGGCGGGTGGTATTCAACATCTCGAAAATATGATTGTGTGAAGGAGAGGTTTCAGTAATATAGTAATGGTTAAAAGAGGGTCACAAAAGGTTTTATTTTTATTTGTTTGTTTGTTTTTATTTTTGTTTTATTTTTGCTTGTTTATTTTGTTTGCTTGTCTATTTTGTTTGCTTGTTTATTTTTATTTGCTTGTCTATTTTTTTTGCTTGTTTATTTTCATTATTATCTATAAATACACAGTCCCGTTTGTAGCAACGCCACTCGAAGGGAATCTGTCACCATCGACATGGAATTCCTAAACAAAATCGATCAAAAATTGTAAAAATAGAGTTGTTCGTGTTGTAGGAATCTCAGCAGCGTCGGCGTGCAAGACCATGAGCGGCTGGGTGATTTGCAAACGAAATCTTTTAATGATAAAACTACTGCGAGGAAACTTAATTCCATGTGATAACGGTAATTACCCGGAAAGATAAAAAAAAAAAGTCGAGGAAGAGAAGAAAGGAAGTAGGAGGAAGAGGAGGGCCGTTTGACTGACCTCCCTTCCCCTTCCTTCCCTGCACATCGTTTGAGTGACCTCCCCTTCCCTGCCGACCGTTTTAATGACATCTCTTTCCCTGTACATCTTTTTACTGACCTTTTCCTTCCCTTCCCTGTATATCGTATTACTGACCTCTCCTTCCCTGCAGACCGTTTGGCTGACCTCACCTTCCCTGCAGACCGCTTGAGTGACATCACTTATCGGTTTATATGTATATCGTTTTACTGACCTCCCCTTCCCTGCAGACCGTTTGACTGACCTCCCCTTCCCTGCAGACCGTTTGGCTGACCTCCCTTCCCTGAAGACCGTTTGACTGACCTCCCTTCCCTGCAGACCGTTTGACTGACCTCCCTTCCCTGCAGACCGTTTGACTGACCTCCTTCCTGCAGACCGTTTGACTGACCTCCTTCCTGCAGACCGTTTGACTGACCTCCCTTCCCTGCAGACCGTTTGACTGAGACTTTGACTGACCTCCTTCTGCAGACCGTTTGACTGACCTCCCCTTCCCTGCAGACGTTTCAATGACCTCCCCTTCCCTGCAGACCGTTTCACTGACCTCCCCTTCCCTGCAGACCGTTTCACTGACCTCCCCTTCCCTGCAGACCGTTTTAGCGACCTCCCCGTACTTACAATCTTCGGAAAGAAAGGCGGGAACAAACACACGGCGAAGGAGGAAGTCAGAGTACCCAGGCAGAGCACGAGGAGGATGTACCACTGTCTGCGGCAGTACGTCGAGGTGAAGAATTTCCCTTCCTCCTTTTTCTCCTCTTGCCCCTTCTCCTTCGGCCTTCCTTTGTTTTTCCTCTTTCCGATCTTCCAGACGGACCTCATCAGCCTGTTGCAGCACGAGTTGCTCTTCTTCAGAGGCTCCGTGGTCTCGTTGTACACTTTGTCGCCGTCGGTTTCGTCGTCTTGGTCTGTGGCAGAGAGAGAAGAGAGAGGGGGGGGGGTGTTTTTACATTTCTTCCTCGAAATTTCTATCGTTTCTCACAGAAAATGGAAATCGATGGGTAGACAAAAAAAAAAAAAAAAAAAAAAAAATCCCAATCTGATGTTTTTTTGTGTGTTTTTTGTTTTTTTATACTTGGTTATACTGCTCTATTGAGGATTATTTTGATTTGCATAATCTGTGAAAGGGACAGAAGTATCCCCATGTTTGGAATGGTTTTCTTTGGCCATTACAATAAGCAACATCTCTCATATGTTAGAAAAGAACATTGACGCGGACGTATTCCGAATAATGCTTGGTTTCAGAAGAGATATAAAAAGCAAACCCATATACTTGTACTATTAATCAAAGGATACAGCTTAGACGGAACCACTTCAGGGAAAATGAGAGTTGCTTATGAAATAGATGGTCTTTTAAACCTACCCCTAAATACACCCACACCCACACCCACAAAAACACACACACACACACACACACAAAAAAAAAAAAATTCCTATGGTTGGGCCGATATCCTCACGGTTAGCAATTCCGAACTTGCGGGTTTAAATGAAGGCAGATAGCGGAGATCGGTGGAAGCAATGACCGAAAGGGA
>NW_020871661.1:90000-93808 GCF_003789085.1 Penaeus vannamei | reverse complement strand
ATCATTGTTTGTCATTATTACAATCATCATTAGTGTCATTGTCATTATTACAATCATCATTAGTGTCATTGTCATTATCATTATTATTATCATTATTGTTATAATCTTTATTATTATCATTATTATCATGATCACTATGATTATCATTGTTATTATCATCATAACTGTTTATATAATCATTGTAATTACTTTTATCAGCATAATCATTATTATTTTGTTATTGTTATTGTTATCATATTTTGTTTATGATTATCATTATTATCAACATCTTTTAAGAATGTTATATATTAGTTCTTTGCATTATTACCATTATTGTTATTATTATGATCATCATCTTCATTTGTATTACTTTTATTATTACTGTTTTTCTTTTTATTACTATTATTATCATTATTATGGTCGTTGCTCATATTTGTTATTGCTGTAATTATTATTACCATTATTATCATCACTCCCATTATCATCAAAATAATAATCAAGAGCATAATCATCCTCATTTTGATCATGGTAGTCATCATTAATCAATTTTTGTTCCTGTTCGTATTCATATCATCAGCGTGAATACAATTGTCTTTATTTTGATTATCATTACATTTTGTCATCGTTGAATCAATGTCAGTATTGTATAAAAGAAATTATTTTAGAGACGATATGAACTTTTGGAACGTTATTTCCAATATGTTTTTTTCTTCTTTGTTTCCTGTATTTTGGGTTCATTCGCTTTTTTTGATTTTCTATTTATTTATTTATTTATTTGTTTTTTTTTGGTTTTGCTTTCGTTCTTAATTTCTCCAAGTGCGTATTTGATCTAGACATGTATGAAAATATGTCTAGATCAAATATATATATACACACACACACACACACACACACACACACACACACACACACACACACACACACACACACACACACACACACACACACACACATATATATATATATATATATATGTGTGTGTGTGTGTGTGTGTTTATATATATGTATATATAAAAAGCTGTACTTAAAAATTACTTTTATTATATAGGACAACTTTCTATATCAATACTTTGTACTGGAAAAAAAATGAAATAATTCCTTTAGTCTAAAATTAATCATTCTCCCGAGCGAAAGTATGGCGGCGGCGGCGCTGGTGGGCGGAGCTTAACAACCAAAGTAATTTGACTTGTTACATTACGTTGATGAGTCTCCTTTCTCCCGAGACCCGAGAATCATTGTTTTTATTTATTTATTTATCTATCTATCGTTGAGAGAGCGATTAGGGGATGATTGTCTGTTTGTTTGTGAGGTATTTAGTTTTTTTCTGAAGACTGTGGAGAGTGATTTTGAGTTCGTCAGCTGCGTGTCTATGTTAAGAAAGAGCGGATACGGACTTAAAGGCACAAATTAGACCCGGGGATTTCCTACTGTTCAACTGCAATTTCTTTGTAATGAAAAGGAGATTAAAACAGTTGGGGGTGTGTTCTTGTCCATACGGATTGATCGATCCTAAGGTTATTTTTAGATGAAGTTTTCGTTAGCAGGAAGGTTAACTACATAGCCGAGGTGTGTCGGTTGGTTGGCAAGCTGACATTTTTTTTTTTTTTTTTTGTTATTTTAATAATTAATTTTTATTCTTCGGGCAAACTGTTTGGATGTTCAAGTGTCGAATTTTAATTATCTCGGGACAAAGTTATTTTTTTTACGCACAGCGCACACACAACAAATACACTCCCACAAACACACACACACATACAACACACACAAAGACACACATACACACAAACACACAAACACGCGCACTCAAACACACACACACACACAACACACACACACACACACACACACAACAACACACACACACACACACCACACACACACACACCACACACAACACCACAACGCACACACACACACACACACACACACACACACACACACACACACACACACACCACACCACACACACCACCACACACACACACAACACACAAACACACACAGACACACACACACTCCCAAACAACCAACTCTTAACCAAAATGTGCATTCTTGAGAACTGGAGAACGGAGAACGTGTAATTCCGCAAGAATTACACGCTTATAAAACATATTCTAGTCTCGTAATCCACAAGCTCTAAGAAAAGTGAGGGAGCGCGAAAGGTGAGAGAGCCACGGGTTATCACATTTCCCGCTGATGCACAAGTCTGGCGAGAGAGAGCTGGGTTATTGATATATATCATGTTGATGCAATCTCTAGTGAATGACATCATCTTAGAAATAAAGATTTTATTTTGCTAATTTATTTAAGCATTTCTTTTGATGGAATGCAGTCACAGAGGATTAGAAATAGGAGGAAGAAATGGATGTTTATTTCGTAAGATCTATGACTGCCTTGTGTTGTTATTTAACGTAAATACTGAAGGCGGATGACAGCTTCATTTTGCAAGTTCCATTTCATATATATTATTTACTGAATGGATGTATACATTTATACCTACGTGTATGTATACAAATATACATATATCTAACTTATATAAATGTCTGTGTACAAATACTTCCGCGTATAAGTCTACCTGTCTATCTATCTGCATAAACATGTGTATGCAGCACACACACATTTACTCTCTCTCTCTCTCTCTTTCTCTCTCACTCTCTCTCACTCTCTCTCTCTCTCTCTCTCTCTCTCTTTCTCTCTCTCTCTCTTTCTCTCTCTCTCTCACTCTCTCTCTCACTCTCTCTCTCTCTCTCTCTCTCTCTCTCTCTCTCTCTCTCTCTCTCTCTCTCTATATATATATATATATATATATATATATATATATATATATATATATATGTGTGTGTGTGTGTGTGTGTGTGTGTGTATGTGTGTGTGTGTGTGTATGTGTGTGTGTATGTGTGTGTGTGTGTGTGTGTGTATTTTGATATATATATGTATATATGTATACATTTAAATACACATACAAACTCACAGACACGAAGTCAAACAAGCATACATATGACCATGACCATATCGCCGCAATTTTCTTACTGCACTTAATCAAACGTTCAATGGCGACTCAGTCATGTCATGTCATTCCTCGACGGCGGACGAGTCAAGCAAGCACTTCTACCGCTTCTCCCGGGTTGATTGTCGACGGTGGAACGGCGGACTTGCTTGCAACAGTCCCCCGAGGATATTGCAATGCAACCTCATCGGTGCTGCCTTAAGTCTATCTATCTCAATAAACTCTTTTTAATATCAAAATATATCTGATCTTTATTACTTTATTTATTAAGCACTTCATTACAATTGGGCAACTTTTTACATGGGAATATGGAGGATAAAGTAATTGCACGCTGATGATCGTGCATTATCGCCAAATGGTTTATCATATCATGAAACTCCCACAATAAAACAAACAAACAAACAGACAAACTCATCTTTGACTCTCGCACTACGGACGCCGGATATTTCGTCGTTGTATCGGTCCGGACGTAAATATTCGGTTTATGTCGGGGCACGAAATCACGCGGTGGTTTGAACTTTATAATCTCTCTTAATCCTTGCAATTAATGTTGTATCAAAACGAAACACTTACGATTAATTAACCACGGTTAATGACTAACCGGAGCTCTTTATTACAGCAGATCTATACATAATTACTAAGGCAAATAGAGAAAGTCGTAGGCAAGTGAAAGGAAACAGTGAAATGATTAAACATGTGAATAAGATCAAATAATAATATATAATATAAGATCAAATAATAATCATACAATAAAACTGATGACAAAATCACCAATAAAATACAAAAAATACAAATAAATATTTACGGAACACGAAGCTAAAC
>NW_020871661.1:77500-85000 GCF_003789085.1 Penaeus vannamei | reverse complement strand
CCAGGAAGAGGACGTTGTCATGTCAGGAAGAGGACGTTGTCATGCCAGGAAGAGGACGTTTTCATGCCAGGAAAGAGGACGTTGTCATATCAGGAAGAGGACGTTGTCATGTCAGGCAGAAGACGTTGTCATGCCAGAAGAGAACGCTTCATGCCAGGAAGAGGACATTGTCATATCAGGAGAGGACGTGTCATGCCAGGAAGAAGACGTTGTCATGCCAGGAAGAGGACGTTGTCATATCAGGAGAGGACGTTGTCATGCCAGGAAGAGGACGTTGTCATGCCAGGAAGAGGACCTACCTGATAATTCTTGAAATAGTTGTTGATGAACTGGTAAGCCTCCCCCAGTTTGCCCATGTCTGGACGCAGGGGGGGGGTTGTCGACGGGGAAGGGGGGTTGTAAGTGCCCGGGGGAAGCGCCGTCGTCCCACCCAGTGGTGGTTCGCGGATGTACCTGACGGCGTCGATGTCCATGGATTTCATCGGCTGCTGCAGAAGTTGGATCATGCATTCTGGAGGAGGCGAGACACGGGGTTTGGTTTGGGAGGCGAGGAGGATCTCTCTCTCTCTTTCTTTCTCTCTCTGCTGCTCTCTCTCTCTTTCTCTTTTTTTTCTTTTCTCTTAGCTCTCTCTCTCTCTCTCTCTCTTTCTCTTTCTTTCTGCCTCTCTCTCTGCTCTCTCTTTCTCTTTCTTTCTTTCTCGCTCTCTCTGCTCTCTCCTCTCTCTCTCTTTCTCTCGCTTTCTCTCTCTCTCTCTCTTTCTCTTCTTTCTTTCTCTCGCTTTCTCATCTCTCTCTCTCTCTCGCTCTCTCTCTCTTCCTCTCGTCTCTCTCTCTCTCTCTCTCTCTCTCCTCTCTTCTCCTCTCTCTCTCTCTCTCTTTCTCTTTCTTGTCTTTCTTTCTCTCTCTCTCTCTCTGCTCTCTCTCTCTCTCTCTCTCTCTCTCCTCTCTCTCTCTCTCTCTCTCTCTCTCTCTCTTCTCCTCTCTCTCTCTCTCTCTCTATATATATATATATATATTATATATATTATATATATAATACATAAATACATCAACATACCATACATACATACATACATATATATAATATATATATATATATATATATATATATATATATATAATATATATACACACACACACACACACCATCCCTCCTTTCCTTCTTTCCCTTCCAAAATCCTCCTACGTCCATTTTTTTCTACCTTCCCTACCTTTGTTCGATCCTCCTGCCTCTCTTCCTTCATCCTATCCTCTCTCCCTTTTACCTGTCTCTTCCCTTGCACTCGTTTCCTCCATCCCTCCTTTCGTATGCTGGTCTCCAACTCTCCCTTCTTTCTGCTCCTTCTCTCTCTCCCTCGCCATACTCCAAAGCCTCCCTCTTTTTTCTGTCCCTCTTCCCTTCTTCCTCTGTCCTCTTCTCCCTCCCCCTCTCTCTTTCTTTCTTTCTCCCTCCCCCACATTCTCTTTCCTCCTTCACGTTTATCTTTCCCCTCCTGTCCCTCCTTCCCCTCCCTATTATTCTCATCCCTCCCTCTCTTTCCATCCCTCCTTCCCGTCCATCCTCCTCCCCTTTGTCCCTCCTCCTGTCCCTCCCTCCCTTTCCCCCTCACCGTCCCTCCAACCCTCCTCCTCTATTTCCCACTCCCTCCCTCTCTTAATCCCCTCTCCTTTCCCCGTTATTCCTCTTTCCCTTCCCCGCTCTCCCTCCCTTTCTCTCTCTCTCTAGCTCCCTAATTCCCTTCCATCCCCTCCCCTATCTCCGGTCCCCTTTCCCCTCCTCCAGCCTCTCCCTCCCTTTCCCCGTCCTCCTTCCCTCCCTCCTTCCCATCCTCCCCCCCCTTTTCCTCCCCCCCTACCCCCTCCCATCCCCTTTCCACTCCCATCCCACCCCTCTCCCTCCCCTTCCTCCCATCCCTCCCACCCCTCCTTTTCCCTCCCTCCTTTTCCCCTCCCTCCACCCACCTTCCTCGCAATAATATTGCAATCCGGCGCCCGCGTGGAGAGCGACGTTGACGAGGGCGCAGGACGAGAGAGCTCCGAGGACGAGAAACTCCCTCTTCCCTCCCTCCCTTTTCCCTCCCTCCCCCCCCCTCCCTTCCTTCCCTCCATCCCCCTTTTCCTCCCTCCTTCCCCCCTTCCTCCTCTCCCCCCTCCCATCCTCCCCCTCCCTCCTCTCCCTTCCCTCCCCTCCTTCCCTCCCTTCCCTCCCTCCCTCCCTTCCCTCCACCCACCTTCCTCGCAATAATATTGCAATCCGGTGCCCGCGTGGAGAGCGACGTTGACGAGGGCGCAGGACGAGAGAGCTCCGAGGACGAGAAACTCCCTCCTTCCCTCCCTCCCTTTTCCCTCCCTCCCCCCTCCCTCCCTTCCTTCCTCCCATCCCCTTTTCCTCCCTCCTTCCCCCCTTCCTCCCTCTCCCCCCTCCCATCCTCCCCCTCCCTCCTCCCCTTCCCTCCCCCTCCTTCCCTCCCTCCCTCCCTTCCCTCCACCCACCTTCCTCGCAATAATATTGCAATCCGGCGCCCGCGTGGAGAGCGACGTTGACGAGGGCGCAGGACGAGAGAGCTCCGAGGACGAGAAACTCCCTCCTTCCCTCCCTCCCTTTTTCCCTCCCCCCCCTCCCTCCCTTCCTTCCCTCCCATCCCCCTTTTCCCCCTCCTTCCCCCCTTCCTCCCTCTCCCCCCTCCTTCCCCCTTCCTCCCTCCCCCCTCCCATCCTCCCCCTCCCTCCTCCCCTTCCTCCCCCTCCTTCCCTCCCTTCCTCCCTCCCTCCCTTCCCTCCACCCACCTTCCTCGCAATAATATTGCAATCCGGTGCCCGCGTGGAGAGCGACGTTGACGAGGGCGCAGGACGAGAGAGCTCCGAGGACGAGAAACTCCCTCCTTCCCTCCCTCCCTTTTCCCTCCCTCCCCCCCTCCCTCCTTCCTTTCCCTCCATCCCCCTTTCCTCCCTCCTTCCCCCTTCCTCCCTCTCCCCCCTCCCATCCTCCCCCTCCCTCCTCCCCTTCCCTCCCCCTCCTTCCCTCCCTTCCCTCCCTCCCTCCCTTCCCTCCACCCACCTTCCTCGCAGTAGTATTGCAATCCGGCGCCCGCGTGGAGAGCGACGTTGACGAGGGCGCAGGACGAGAGAGCTCCGAGGACGAGAAACTCCCTCCTTCCCTCCTTCCCTCCCTCCTTCCCCCCCCCCCTCCTTCCCTCCCATCCCCTTTTCCTCCCTCCTTCCCCCCTCCCATCCTCCCCCCTCCCTACCATCCTTCCCTCCTCTCCCCCCTCCCTCCATCCCTCCTTTTCCCTCCCTCCCTTCCCTCCACCCACCTTCCTCGCAGTAGTATTGCAATCCGGCGCCCGCGTGGAGAGCGACGTTGACGAGGGCGCAGGACGAGAGAGCTCCGAGGACGAGAAACTTGACGTATTTTCTCACGATCCAGGACATCATCTGCTCTGCTTGGAAGATGGTTGACATCACCTGTGGGAGGGAGAGGGAGAGCGAGGATAATAATAATAGCGATAATGATAAGTACGAGGGAGAGGAGAGGAGGATAATGAGCGAGGGAGAGGGAGAGCGAGGTAATGAGCGAGGGAGAGGGAGAGCGAGGATCATGAGCGAGGGAGAGGGAGAGCGAGGATAATGAGCGAGGGAGAGGGAGAGCGAGGATAATAATAATAGCGATAATGATAAGTACGAGGGAGAGGGAGAGGGAGGATAATGAGCGAGGGAGAGGGAGAGCGAGGATAATGAGCGAGGGAGAGGGAGAGCGAGGATCATGAGCGAGGGAGAGGGAGAGCGAGGATAATGAGCGAGGGAGAGGGAGAGCGAGGATAATGAGCGAGGGAGAGGGAGAGCGAGGATAATGAGCGAGGGAGAGGAGAGCGAGGATAATGAGCGAGGGAGAGGGAGAGCGAGGATAATGAGCGAGGGAGAGGGAGAGCGAGGATAATGAGCGAGGGAGAGGGAGAGCGAGGATAATGAGCGAGGGAGAGGGAGAGCGAGGATAATGAGCGAGGGAGAGGGAGAGCGAGGATAATGAGCGAGGGAGAGGGAGACGAGGATAATGAGCGAGGGAGAGGGAGAGCGAGGATAATGAGCGAGGGAGAGGGAGAGCGAGGATAATGAGCGAGGGAGAGGGAGAGCGAGGATAATGAGCGAGGGAGAGGGAGAGCGAGGATAATGAGCGAGGGAGAGGGAGAGCGAGGATAATGAGCGAGGGAGAGGGAGAGCGAGGATAATGAGCGAGGGAGAGGGAGAGCGAGGATAATGAGCGAGGGAGAGGGAGAGCGAGGATAATGAGCGAGGGAGAGGAGAGCGAGGATAATGAGCGAGGGAGAGGGAGAGCGAGGATAATGAGCGAGGAGAGGGAGAACGAGGATAATGAGCGAGGGAGAGGGAGAGCGAGGATAATGAGCGAGGGAGAGGGAGAGCGAGGATAATGAGCGAGGGAGAGGGAGAGCGAGGATAATGAGCGAGGAGAGAGGGAGAGCGAGGATAATGAGCGAGGGAGAGGGAGAGCGAGGATAATGAGCGAGGGAGAGGGAGAGCGAGGATAATGAGCGAGGGAGAGGGAGAGCGAGGATAATGAGCGAGGGAGAGGGAGAGCGAGGATAATGAGCGAGGGAGAGGGAGAGCGAGGATAATGAGCGAGGGAGAGGGAGAGCGAGGATAATGAGCGAGGGAGAGGGAGAGCGAGGATAATGAGCGAGGGAGAGGGAGAGCGAGGAAGAAAAGCGAGGGAGAGGGAGAGCGAGGAAAAGGAGCAGAGAGGGAGAGCGAGGATAATGAGCGAGGGAGAGGGAGAGCGAGGATAATGAGCGAGGGAGAGGGAGAGCGAGGATAATGAGCGAGGGAGAGGAGAGCGAGGATAATGAGCGAGGGAGAGGGAGAGCGAGGATAATGAGCGAGGGAGAGGGAGAGCGCGAGGATAATGAGCGAGGAGAGGGAGAGCGAGGATAATGAGCGAGGGAGAGGAGAGCGAGGATAATGAGCGAGGGAGAGGGAGAGCGAGGATAATGAGCGAGGATAATGAGCGAGGGAGAGGGAGAGCGAGGATAATGAGCGAGGGAGAGGGAGAGCGAGGATAATGAGCGAGGGAGAGGGAGAGCGAGGATAATGAGCGAGGGAGAGGGAGAGCGAGGATAATGAGCGAGGGAGAGGGAGAGCGAGGATAATGAGCGAGGGAGAGGGAGAGCGAGGATAATGAGCGAGGGAGAGGAGAGAGCGAGGAAATTGAGCGAGGGAGAGGGAGAGCGAGGATAATGAGCGAGGGAGAGGGAGAGCGAGGATAATGAGCGAGGGAGAGGGAGAGCGAGGATAATGAGCGAGGGAGAGGAGAGCGAGGATAATGAGCGAGGGAGAGGGAGAGCGAGGATAATGAGCGAGGGAGAGGGAGAGCGAGGATAATGAGCGAGGAGAGGGAGAGCGAGGATAATGAGCGAGGGAGAGGGAGAGAACGATATAATGAGCGAGGGAGAGGGAGAGCGAGGATAATGAGCGAGGGAGAGAGGAGAGCGAGGATAATGAGCGAGGGAGAGGGAGAGCGAGGATAATGAGCGAGGGAGAGGGAGAGCGAGGATAATGAGCGAGGGAGAGGGAGAGCGAGGATAATGAGCAAGGGAGAGGGAGAGCGAGGATAATGAGCGAGGGAGAGGGCGAGGAGATAATGAGCGAGGGAGAGGGAGAGCGAGGATAATGAGCGAAAGAGAGAGCGAGGATAAGAGCGAGGATAATGAGCGAGGGAGAGGGAGAGCGAGGATAATGAGCGAGGGAGAGGAGAGCGAGGATAATGAGCGAGGGAGAGGGAGAGCGAGGATAATGAGCGAGGGAGAGGGAGAGCGAGGATAATGAGCGAGGGAGAGGGAGAGCGAGGATAATGAGCGAGGGAGAGGGAGAGCGAGGATAATGAGCGAGGGAGAGGGAGAGCGAGGATAATGAGCGAGGGAGAGGGAGAGCGAGGATAATGAGCGAGGGAGAGGAGAGCGAGGATAATGAGCGAGGAGAGGGAGAGCGAGGATAATGAGCGAGGGAGAGGGAGAGCGAGGATAATGAGCGAGGGAGAGGGAGAGCGAGGATAATGAGCGAGAGAGAGGGAGAGCGAGGATAATGAGCGAGGGAGAGGGAGAGCGAGGATAATGAGCGAGGGAGAGGGAGAGCGAGGATAATGAGCGAGAGAGCGAGGATAATGAGCGAGGGAGAGAGAGCGAGGATAATGAGCGAGGGAGAGGGAGAGCGAGGATAATGAGCGAGGGAGAGGGAGAGCGAGGATAATGAGCGAGGGAGAGGGAGAGCGAGGATAATAATGATAGCGATGATGATAAGTACGAGGGAGAGGGAGAGCGAGGATAATAATGATAGCGATGATGATGATGATAATGTTGATTATTGATGATGATGATGATGATGGCTGTTACTACTAATAATAATATTCATAATGGCAATAACAATGATGATAATAATGACAATGATAATGATAATGACAATAACAATGATAATAATAATGACAATAACAATGATAATGATAATGACAATAACAATGATAATAATAATGACAATAACAATGATAACAATAATGAGAATAACAATGATAATAATGCCAATAACAATAATAATGATAATGATGATAGCGATGATGATAAACCAACAAACTAACGCGATCAAAAACATAACCTCCTTGACAGAGGTAATAACAGTAGCAGTAATAATAATAATAATAATAATAGCAAAATAATAATAATGATAAAGATAATAATAATGATGATGATAATACAACAATAACGATAAAATGATAATAACAATAAAAAGAAGGATCGGATTTTTCGCTTGTAGAGAAGAAATAAAAAAAGAAACGAGAAAAAAGCAGACATTCTGTTTGTAGAAGGAACTGAAAAGCAAAAAACAAAAGCATGTTGCTTGTAAAGTAAGAAGGAAAACCTGCCTAAAATTATTTTTTGTCCATTTTTCCTTCATCGTTACCTTACTATTTTTAGAAGTAACCGAGCTCTAACTCTGATGCTAGATCTATTGAGTTATAAGATCAAAAAGCTATCTATTTAAATGGTAATATAAAAAACATATTAAAAACAATATATGACAGATAGGTTTCTGATATTCATCTTTAAGGTAGTGTGTTGTATTTTTTATTAAAGAAACTTTGTCTATGAATTCCTTCTAAATCTTCCTCCATACTTTGAGAATTAATTAGATAAATTTGCCTCGCACATAACGCAATCAACACTTACACATTCGATTTTTTTTTTGCTTTATCTATATTTGTTAAGTTACCCCTTCGTTACGTTTTCTTTGTAACATTTTCGATTTTTTTACGTTTTCTATTCGGCGTTTTCTATAATTCTGTTCCATATGTTAATTCACTTTTGTCTTTTATTCCGTATGTTGTTTGTTCGCTATGTCGTGGTTATGTATGCTATGTACACGATGTTTCTATACCGTATGCTGTCTATGCGCCATATTTTTTTTACTCCATGTTGTTTGTTATGAGTCTATCCGTAT
>NW_020871661.1:42500-45000 GCF_003789085.1 Penaeus vannamei | reverse complement strand
ATGCCAATTGTCTCTCCTTCCGCATAATACGTCACGACCACCACATCTACAACCACCACCACCGCCACAACTACCACACCCATGTCCACACACTCTCCTCCTTTAGGTTAAAGCACCACAGATACAATAAAATCCACCGCCACAACTGCCACACCTATGACCACACACACTCCTTCCGGTTAAACTACCATATCTACAACCACACACCAACCGCCACCACAACTACCAAACCTACACACACTCTCCTCCTTAAACCACTCCTTAAACCACCACAGCTCCAACCACTACGACCGCAAACCAGCACCAGAACCAGACTAATACCAAGACTCTCTCCTCCCCCAGAGTACACCACGACCACCACAACCACCACAACCACGACCACCACCCACGACGACCACCACCACCACGACCACCACAGCGGCGCCTCCAGCCATGATGGACGTAAACAACAAGAGGCACCGCAAGGAGGAACAGCTGGAGGGCAAGGCGATGGAGAAGAAAACCTCTTGGGCGTCTTCGTCTCAGCGTGAGTACTCGCGTCTTGAGGGCTTGAGGCGTGAGGGCAGAGGTGGGGGGGGGAGGGGGGTGTGGTGTGGATGGATGGGCGGATTGGAAGGGGCGGGGGGCAGTCTGAGGGAGGTGTGGGTGAGTGGATGGGAGGGGGAGGTGGAGGGTGTGGGTGGCGGATGCGCGGTGGGCGGTTTGATGGGAGGAAGTGTGGGTGGGTGGATGCGCGGATGGGGGGGGGGGGTGTTTGGGGTGGATGGGGGCGGGAGGGTTATTGGAGGTTTGGGTAGGCGACTGGAAGGTAGAGGTGGATGGGTGGGGTGGTTTGGTGGAGGTGTGGTGGGTGCATGGCTCAACTGATTGATAGAAAGTAGATGAATGATTGGGATGGTTAGGTGAGAGGGTAGGTGGATGGATGGATGGGATTGATAGGTGAAAAGATGGATGAATGCTAGGAATCGGTTAGGTGGGATGGATGGATAAGTTGGTTAGGTGGATGGTGGATGGCCTGGTGGATAGATGAATTTGATGTTAGGTGATTAATGGATTGATGTTGGAATGGCTAGGTGGATGGTGGTTGGATGATGGATGGGTCGGTTAGGATGGATGGATGAATAACTGGGTGGATGGAACATTGAGCAGATGGATAGATGGATAGTGGAACGATTAGGTGGGGTGGTAGTTGGTAGGGGTGGATCAATGATTCAGTTTAATTTTTCTCTCTCTTTCCCCTCTCTTTCTCTCTTCCTTTTCGTTTTCTTTTTGTCTGTCTCTGCATTTCCATCTTCTCTTCCTCTCCTTTGCTCCTCTCCCTCTCCCTCTCTCCCTAGCTATCCATCTTACTCACTCTGTCTTCTTCCTTTCTCTTGTGCCTACCCCCTCGCCCTCTTATCTTCATCCTCCCCCCCCCCCCCGTCACTCCTTCACTCTATACCTTCACCTTCGTTAATCCTCCAAACCTTTCCCCTTTCTTTTCTTTTTCCTGTTTTTCCAACTCCCTCTTTCTCTCTCCTTCTACCCTTACATCTCTACTCCCGAAATCTCACTCCTTCCTCCTTTTTATTTCAATCTCTCTCTCTCTCTCTCTCTCTCTCTCTCTCTCTCTCTCTCTCTCTCTCTCTCTCTCTCTTCTCTCTCTCTCTCTCTCTCTCTCTCTTCGCTCGCTCGCTCGCTCGCTCTCTCTCGCTCTCTCTCTCTCTCTCTCTCTCTCTCTCTCTCTCTCTCTCTCTCTCTCTCTCTCTCTCTCCTCTCTCTCTCTCTCTCTCTCTCTCTCTCTCTCTCCTCTCCCCTACACCCTGCCCTACAACCTACCAGAAGAAGAATAAAACTGGCTAGGGGCAGAGGCAAGTCGACTCCCCTGCCAGCCATGTCTTGATGCTAATGGTCATGCACAAATGTATGCGTTTATGGCTCATGCACGTGAATGTTCGCTCGTACACACATGCCTGCTGGCCTAGGATGGGTCAGACTGCTTGCCTGCCTGCTCTTTTGGACATTTTCGTTTTCATTACCGAGGCTTATATTAGCACATTATCAATTTTGGTGTCTAATATGTCGTTCAGTTTCTGTCTGTCATTTTTTTCCTTGCTGTGTAGGCCTATGTGTATTTATTTCGTAATTCCTTATGTGTCATTTGGATATTCTCGAATTTATTAACGCATTACGAAAATCATATCAGTATGAGAAGAGAAGAGAGGAGAGAGGAGAGAGAGAGAGAGAGGAGAGAGAGAGAGAGAGAGAGAGAGAGAGAAGAGAGAGAGAGAGGAGGAGGAAGAGAGACAGAGGAGAGAGAGAGAAAGGGAAGAGAAGAAAGAGAGAGAGAGAGAGAGAAGGAGAGAGAGAGAGAGAGGAGAGAGAAGAGAGAGAGAGAGAGAGAGAGAGAGAGAGAGAGAGAGAGAGGAGAGAGAGGAGAGAGAGAGAGAGAGAGAGAGAGAGAGAGAGAAACTTTCAATAATCCCATGTCATTTAACACATTATATCTGCCCACATGAAT
>NW_020871661.1:5000-12500 GCF_003789085.1 Penaeus vannamei | reverse complement strand
TATCTATAATATACAGTGTTGTTTAAAAAAGTGTATCTATATAACCTTTATAATCCACGTCCTTTTACTTTCTAATTAATAATATCTCTATATAGGATTCTGATAAATTCATGCTGTTTATTAGTAAAGTACGGTATCTATTTTAATATTCTCGTGTAATTGATATATATCGTTTTCATCCTACCTCATTTAGTGTAAGATTATCTATTAATGGCATTTATTGCGATACTTTACATCATAGCGGGTCCGGCTGATAACCATCATACCTTTGTTAATTACTTTTACCTCTTTAATGGATATGTAATTTCCCTTTTCAGCGATTTGGTACAACTTATCTTATTTTAACCGTCAAGGAAAGTTATAAGAGATAATCGCGTTTAGATTTATTATTGGTATCCAGCTTTCTATTTACGGTTATATATACCCTTTATTTTCTATCAGTTAAAATACTACCCCATATTGACTGCATAATTATGACTAAATATGTTATTCAAACTCTAAGTAGCGCCTCTTCAGATGCATGATATCGTTTATATATAATGTAAATTAACCTCCTATTACATTCTCCGTTATTTTAGATCATAATATTTTTAAGATTTAGTCTCTATAGATAAAAGGTCGGTATATGTATCCGCTTTACTGTTTAAGCCATGACTCTTCTTATATTATATATCGTAAACCTATCTATTGTTCATATGCATCTATCTTAGATACCTCTCACTATTCCCTATCTCATAGTAATATGCGTATTAGTAAATATTTATTCTCATATTTTTCCCTTTATTCTATTGTTCTTATCTATACTATATAGGTAACATTATATTTATTATATTTAATTATACTTTATTATATATATCCACTCATCTTTTATAAATAAAATATAAAAATATTATAATATACTAATAATACATGTATATTTATATATATATTTATATTTATAAATATTATATAATATTAATAATTTAATATATGTTAAAAATATTATATATAATATAATTATATATATAGTATGTGTTGATTAGTTGTGTGTATGATGTGTGTGTGTGTGTGTGTGTTGTTATTTATTTGTTTATCTATTATCATATAATTTTTTCATGAGTGGTTGTTGGTCATTTTCATTTATATGTCTCGTCGCTCCGCTCGGTCGGTGTCATTTTCAAATTCCTTTTTCATTGTTTTTTTTTTTTTTAAGGGAAAACAGATCAACATTACATTTCTCTATTAGTCTATGTGTTGCCTCATTCTACATCGGACAACACTCTCTACCGTTCTTACAAGATCATCACTTTCAGAATCATCTCATTGCTGAGTAATGAATATTATGCGATAATGCGTCAATTCTCTATCAAATCGGAAACAACCATCCTACCGTTATCTTATCGAGTCCTGATAGTGTCTGTATACTATGGGTTATGAATGTCAGAATCATCACTTACAGAACATCGGCACTGACAGTATGTGATTGGAATTATTGAGGATAATGGTTTCCAATTTCAACACTGAATCATGTGTTGATGCTGCGGCATTTTCTATAAATATAGTGTAAACTATATAAACTTCTCATAGTATTCATATTTGGACATGTCTACAAAACGACCCACCTCACTATTAGGGAAAAACTTCTATAAATTTGTAGTTGTGTGTGTGTGCTTGATGAGTGAGTGTTAAGACTTATTATTTTCTAAACTTTTTACAAAACATCATCAATGTGCGCGATGCAGATCGATAAAGGGTGTAAAGGTTTCCAACAACGTGACCATTTTTATTGAAGATAGATCATTTAACGAACAGTCATAATAGTATTGAGCCGGTTGAATTTAAATCCAACCACATGTTTAACAATATCCTATTCTCTTAGATAGAATAAATTTGTTCGGTATGACATAAATTGAGTTATGTTACGACTCCGTTAGATCAATATCAATATCACCCTGTTTGATGGGGATATTTACCGAAATGGTTTGACCCGTTTACAAGGAACACATCACAAGAAGGATAATGACGCGGTGTTCTCTCTTTCGGTGGATGTGGTCATCGTGCTCGCTTTTCCCTAGTGTTGCTCAGTTTAGTTGTCGCTCTTTACAAATGTAATTAGACTCATACCAGCACTATATAATTCTTTACATTGTACTTTCTTGCCAAAAGATAAATTCTCTTCTTGCGGCTTAATTTATCAGGTAATTTATAATGGAGCCCATGATGAGTGGTGTTTATCCCCCTTACCTCCGATTATAATCCATATATTATATATATACTGTATATATATGTATATATATACTATATATTAATGTTTATAATGAATATAACATATATGCATGTATTCCCAGGCATTTGAAGAGTAATGCTGTTAATTCGATAGTACAATGCATTTCTTTGAAAATACGTGAGGCTTAGCTCTCCATGTTATTAATTTCTTCTGTCGAATATATGTAGTCAGTTCTTCTCTTGCAGGGTTTCAGGAACTTGATTAACTTCATTATATACGGATTTACAGCGAGTCTGGTTGTATTTCTTCTGTCTCAAGTCTACTATCTCCTCCATGCTAGATGTTCCACTTCGCCAGCCTTTCCTAACAATACTGTATGCCTTGTACGTGCACACGCTGTAGTATATATATTTAAAATCCAAATCTCCTATGTTACAAGCTTAATCACCTAAGATAATTTTATCTCATTAATAATAATAGAGTCATTCAATCCTGATAGTTTAATGTGATCAGCCTTCCTGGTTTCTTTTATTGCTAATGATATTCGTATGGCATCCATGTGAAATGTTCCAAGAGTCTGTAAATATTTTATCTGTATAAAGGTTTTCATGCTGCTACTTGAAATCACCATTTCGTAAGGTAGTTTTTATGTGTTATAATGCTGATTTCCACTTAAATTTCAAACTTTATGAACGTTATACAGTACTTCCCCTCTATCGGATGTTTTTATTTATTTGCATATTGGGTTTATAGTTTCAATTGAATCTATTTTGTCAATCTGCTTCATTAGTGATTCTACTAGTGTAAAGAAGTGAATTTTTATACTTAGGGAAATTCATTTCTAGCACATTGTCGTTTTTAACCTGGCCTACTTCAACCGTGCAGCTTCCTTCAATTTTAATATCACTTGAATTGTTTGTTGACATTTGCCCGTGATAAGATCATTAAAAATATAATATAAAATGTATAAAAATAGTCCTTAGATCATAATATAACATATAAAAAATGTGCTCGCAATTTTCATAAAATACATTTGAATGAGTAAGTGATATATAAGACTAATAATAAAAGTTATAATACCTCACTCGGAGAACAACACGATAAAAACTTTATAGAGAGCAGCTTGTGCCCAGATCAGATAATCGCCAAATATTCTTCAGAAAAAATTACGCCGGATGAAAAATAGCTAAGTTAAGAACTGTCAAATACTTAATTCTCTAAAAAAAACGTTAAAGGTCGCCATTAATCTACGATGCCGGAGATATATTCCCCTGGCATCGGTCTAAATTACTCTCAGTCATAACGCACAAAAAAAAGAAGGACCCGACAGAACATGTATAAGGTGCGAGAGTATTTGGGCGCCAAAAAACCTTTACTCTAAGGACGTACGAAACCAAGGACAACAGAGGAACTGGGATAGAAACAATAAATACCCAATAAAACCCGAAGAAGCAAGCAGCACCACTTCCTACAAAGTTCACTTTTCCGCCCGGCCGAAAATAGCAACCGAACTACATTCGCTCAAACTAATACTACAAGGGAGAGAATATACTTCGCGGCCAAACAATTATTTATAACTGTAATAACTATATACTTATAATTTTTTACTGTTTTTTTATTTTTTTATTTTAAATTTCTTTATTAAATATGACAGTCTCACATTTCGTATCTTTGGCTGTCAGTACTGGACGATCATTTACGATAATGTTTCCACTATTAAAGTCTGCTATACTCTTTTTAAATATCATTTATAAAGAAATTATACTTCATAAAAATAATCTGTCCTTGATAACATGAGATGAAGAATTCTCTAATCTCTTCAGCTCAGAAAACGCGGATTATCCAAATCTTATGAAGCGCGTCTTTCCATGATTAGACCATTAATCCAGTAGAATTTCCCAAACAAGATAGTTTATATCCATTCCTTATTCTCTTTAATGAAATATACCAAATACATCTATGTCGTGTACACAATTAAATCATTAGAACGACCTTTAAATAATATTGTATATAATCAGGTACTTCTGCTAAAATGTGTAGTACAAATCATATATACCCAGTAGTTAATCTATACCTATCTCTTCCAAACTCAACAAATATATGCGAATCTTATATCATAAACACAAATATCCATCTATCACATCTCTTAAATTAAAAGACGTCGAATAAAATTAAATGATTATATATATATATAATAACTAATTATATATACGTAAACTATAAATCACGTCTAAGACAAATAACAGTATATATGTATGATATCTCCGCGCACGTATAACACACCTGCCTATCAATGAGAACTCATATACTAGTGCCTCTTCTAGTTTATCAAGATTAATATTAGTATATCTAGTGTATTAATATAATAACATAGTAATACCTCCACTTGTAAGAGCCATCATAGTCATGATGATAGGGCGGGTATTACATGGTGTAAAGTATATATTAAATATATAATATATAATTAAAATAATATATAAACCAACACAATAAACTGATACCTGATGTATAGTTATATATAATATACTATACTCATGAAAATCTATTCTATCTGATCACACTAATAATAATAATATTTATAATAAATAATATAAAGGAACCAACAATATAAATAACCTCATATATGTAGGCCCTTATAATGAATAGATATATAAATTTAATCTATAAATAATATATATGGATAAGTAGTTATATATAGCAAATATATAATATACGCCATAGATACCACCCTTATTAAATGTATATATTATTATAAAAGCCTTAATATAGTATATCACAATAACGTGATAAATAGTAAATACTAACCCGAAATACTCGCGGACACTACTGAACATAAGCATATACTATGAAAATACTATAATATAGATAAGTACTAAAACAATAATCACTATATCTAATAAATATACGCTCCGAGATCAAGGGAACCCTAACGCAGAATAATTATATGAAATTAATAATACAATTGATAACCATATACTAAATAATACATACATACCATTATGACTAATATCAAATTTAACTCTCGCTCAGTGATAGTAAATACATGATGGATTTTTACCTAGTACAGCAATAATGATCACTCATATCTCTCTCGCAAAATAGATAGCTAATAATTCATAGATATAGCTCAGAGCTATAATACATAAAAATAAAACCTCAATCTTATCATTAATCATCTAATTATTAGATAAGAAAATAAATATATAGCTCAAGAAAATAATATAATAAATCTAACTGCCTTAGATAAATACCTAGACCCAGAATAATAACTGTATTTAATTATAAGAAACAATAATACTCAATATAAAAAAAAATAAGTTGAGATAGGGTTAATAAAGACTCCAAAACATGAACATAATATACTGAGACTGATATAACGAGCTATAACTAAAATAATAATCATAAATAGCAACCCATTAATAGAACCTAAATAAAATATAGAGACAACTCAATTAAATTTAAAAATACATAAACTACCACCAGCAATATATCTAATCAGATTATTTATAATACACTAATATATATAAATAAATGTGAAAGTGATAAGATAATTGAGATAAATATTTTGATATCTTCACAATGAAATCAGTATTATAGGATAAGATAATCATCATAATACAGTGTGTGCTGAAATTGGAGAATGTAGCAATAGTCGAAACGAACAGTTAAATGAGATTGTAAGATAGAAATGTGCGAATTGGCTATATCGATAATTAGGCTTAAGGACAAAACTACCTTAATAACTAGCTCATGAAAGTTAATAGATATAAAGATGCAATGCGTACAAACTGAAATTCTTCGTAACTATACATATTAAATAAATCAAAATAACAAGTTAATGCGTTACAACGTATATTGACAATATTCAACCTTAGTATCTATTTTATATCACTCTCGACGGAAGCTCAAGACTCCTCTCCAGACGCTCATGGAAACATACCAAAGTCGCTGTTCTTATAATAAATTACATAACTCGACGATATAGCGTATCCAATAGTGATGAGCAATAAGTCAACGATGGTATAATGTCTTTACTCCATATCACAAGTAACCGCACTCATACCATTCTCACTATAAGCAGCAATGTGATCGATTTGCAATCAAGGTATCAAACCACTTAGAGAAAACATAAAGATCCAAGTGAAAGACAGAAAGTAGTTCGCTCACATTATATATTACACTATCCAAACGTATAAATGCGACAAGAACTATTTGAACAGATCATTTATCCTATAAGCAAGAAATTAGCATAATAGTTAATGATACTGTAATCTGATTTATATGGTAGATAACATGCATCAATTTTAACTCAAACAAATTATACTCATAGAACTATATACTATACAATAGTAAAACAGATACCAATATAACAAATTGTCACTTTCACAACACTAAATTTGACTTCCAAAATTGTAGATATATAAATTGTTACTGCCCGTAAGTTAACAAGAATCTTCTATCAAAGATTGAGATGCCTCCGACTCCAGAGTGATGTTAATCATAAATTCGGTAGTGTAGCGTGTCATCAATGAATTATAGCAGAATAGAGCAAGAAATTAACTATACTTAATACATTTCACATACTATTACTCTCCACCATCTTTTGAAGTATCTTAAACACACTACGACATCAAATACGCCTGTAACTTCACCGTCGTGATTCATAGACAGTACAAAGTATTTTGAATATAAGTAATGGATGCGTGCGTGTGTATGGCTAAACCATCTTATTTTGTTGAATATCATAATTCGACTACATTCGCAAATCTAATCGATACATGGATCGCCACAATTCGTGTTTGCACCGTCTAGAACCAGATTAATACAGCGTTTAAACAGAGCAATCATAACACATGGGACAAACATAGGTATGAGTGAATTAACACGTGGAGTAACTCTTTAGGATTAAGTAGCAGTTTTCCTATAATTATCTATTATTAGTCTTTGACGTCGTATATAAAAAAAAGAAGAAAAGATATATCAGGATAGAATAAAAATTTTAATTCCAGGCACAACATAAATTACAGAGACCTAAGAAATGCACACAACATACTTCCCAACAGCATGAGGCGCAAGAATTCTCATAATCACTCTCTTTCTTGATGCAAAACGAATCATATCTTTATATTTAAAATATAAGCTCGTAACTATTCTAGTCAATGACATTTCAACTCTACGGCACAATATACCACATATAGACTCAATAGAATCCAAAAAACCCAAGCTTATTGCCCAGAATTGAAGACATATTAATAGCACAAGCTCTAATCAGTATATCATATTCACAAATACAT
>NW_020871660.1:92500-104553 GCF_003789085.1 Penaeus vannamei | reverse complement strand
ATGAAAGAGAGATGAGAGAAGAGCAAGGAGAGAGAAGGGAGAGAAGAGAGAGAAAGTAAAGCGAAAATAAAAGCAAATCAACACTTTTGTTGAAGAAAATATATTCGTGAAATACAATGAGCGTCCTGTTTTTTTTTGTTTTTTTTTTTTTAATGGAGACGAAAAAGATGAAGAAAAACATTCAAGGCAAAGAAATAGAATACTTCAGATTATTAATACGCTTATACAAAACAACAGCAAAAAATTGCGTTTGGAGTTCTATGTGAAATTACATATTTTTGAATGCTATAGTCTCCCCTTAACAATGCTGGTCGTTCTTTTTCCATGAGAACTATCTCTAGTGTTTGTTTACAGTAAGATTTTTATTTTCTTGATTACTTTACTGACCTAAATTGTTTTATCCTTTCATGCGTAAATCATACTTTTCATTACTAAAAATAGAAATGATGTATTTGTTTATTTATCATATACAGAAGCGTCCTTATTCGAGAATTGTAAACACATTATACCCAAGTGAAGAATTTTCTTTGGGAGACTGAAGTAAATTGATCGGTTAGCCTTACTATCCATATTGATTCAAGTAAATAGGATAAGCGGGATGCTGGATAGGAAAGACAGATTGAAGGATACGAGACAGAAAGGATTCGTTAAGGGAAGGATTGTTTGATTAGCTAACGGGCAGGATAGGTAGAGCATTGGATAGGTAAGAGGTTGGAGTCCCGAAGAGGATGGGTAGCAGAATGGATAGGAGTTGGGTCGGATAGTTTACGAATTGGATAGGTAGCGGAGAGGATAGTGAGCCAGATGGATAGGGAATATATTGGGTAAGTGACGTATAGGATAGGTAACGGATAGGATTGGCAGCGGAATGATAGGGAATATATTACACGTGACGTGTAGGATAGGTATCGGATAGGATAGGCAGCGAGAGGATGGGAAATATATAGGATAAGTGACGTATATGATAGGTAGCGGAGAGGATAGGCAGCGAGAGGATAGGGAATATATTGGATAAGTGAGTTAAAGGATAGGTAGCGAAGAGGATAGAGAGCCAGCTGGATAGGAAGCGCGAAAGCTAGAAACCAGAAGGACAGGGACTTGCAAGGAGAGTAGCGGTTGGATAGGCAGGAGAGTGGGAAGCGGTATGGAGGTGGGAAGTAGTAACGGGCTAGATAGGCAGCAGGAGGATGAGAATAGGGGTGATGCGAGGGGCGGAGATGAAAGAGGAGTGAGCGAGTAGCGAGGTACGTTCGCCTGTCCCCTCCGAGGGCAGATTGTCCTTGTGAACCCTGACCGCTGACCAGCCCCCTCCTTCCCCCTCCGCCCCCTCCCCTTGTGCCTATCCCCCGTCTCTCTCATCTCCTTTTTCGGTCTGCCTACCTCCGCTTTCTGCCGCCACCCCGATGGCACCTTTATGAGATAATTCCCCACCCGCTTGTCCTATTCCCTCTCTCTCTTCCCACTTTCGGATCTCCTCTCCCCTCCTCCACTCCCTCATACACCCGCCTCCCCTTGTCCATATCCTCCCTCTCTCTCCTTTCGTCTCCTACTACCCCCCTAATGCTGTATCCATTTTCTGTCTCTACACAGCCACTATCTCGGGGGTCGCTCCGTAGTTGTCCCCATCAACTTTGCTCTCCATCGAAGCTGTGTGGAATGAAAGAAATTAAAAATGTGTTGTGGGTTTGTGCTAATGGTGATGGAAAGTGAGATGTAAATGTGTAATTTGTGAGTGTTGTTTTATAAAGGTAAATGTAGAAAAAAGATAAAATCACAGGAAAACAAGGTTTGGTGGAAAAGGAACAACGAGCGATGAGACGGGTGTAGTGTTGTGGTGTGTGTTGTTTGTGTAGATTTGATGTTGATGGAGAACCAGTTAGGGAACGATTGAATGTGTTTGATAGAAGGTAGAGAGGAGAGTGAGGTATGTTTTATTAATGGTTGATGGAGGAGGAGGAGGATGAGCGGATGGGAACGAAAGAAGAGGGATGGAGACTGTTGAGTGGTTGGTGAGAAGGGGAAGAGGGTGAGAGGGAAGGAGGATGTGTGAGTGATGTGGCTTTTATGTGTGAGAGTGAGTGTGTATAGTGTTGGTTTGTGGTTTGTGTGTGTATGTGTGTGTTTGGGTATTGTGTGAGAGTGCAGTGTGTGTGTGTGTTTGGTGATGTGTGTGTGTGGTTTTTATTTGTGGAGAGTGAAGTTGTGTATGTGTGTGTTTATGGGTGTTTTTTGTTTTGATGGTGTGTGTTTTGTATTGTGAGAGTGAGTGTTGTTTGTGTTTGTTGTTGTGTGTGTGATAGGAATGAATGTGTTAATGTATCTACGTGTTGGTTGTTTTTACGTAATGTTGAGAGTTGAGTGGCTGTATTTTTTATTGTGTTAATGTTGTGTTTACTGTGTTGTGTGTGCGGGTGGTGTGCTACACGTGGTGGTGTGTGTTTGTGGTGGGTGTGTGGGGTGGTGGTGGGGGTATGGTGGGAGCGCCGGCTGGATGTGTTGGTGATGTGGAGTTGTGAGTGGGTGGGAGGCCGGGAATGTTGTTGGAGGGGTGGAATGTGGGGGGGGATAGAGTGTGGTGGTGAGGGATGGGTGGGGGGAGGGTGAGAGATGGGTTGGTGGGGGGGAGGGGGTGGGAGGGTGGGTGTCTGTGGAGGGTGGTGTGTGGGGTGGGGTGGGTGGAGGAGGGTGGCAGGGAAGGTGTGTTGTGTATGAGGTGGTGCGCGGGACCCGAAAGAGAAGAGCGAGAAAAAAGAGAGAAGCGGGGGGAGGAAGTAGGGAGGAGGGAGAGAGATGGAACTGAGAGGAGACAGAGAAACATAGACAGAGACAGGCCGAAGGGACAAGAGACAGAAGAGACAGACAGAGAGAGAGAGAAGGGGGAGAGAGAAGAGAAAGAGGGGATAAAGAAAGAAGAAAGGAGAAAAACAGAGAAAGAAAGAAAAAAAAAGAAAAGAGGGAAACAGAAAGGAAGAAAAGAATAGAGTAGATCTAGGATAGATAGAATAGGAAGATAAGATGAGAGAGAGAGATAAGATGAGAACAACGAAGAGGACATAGAGAGAGAGAAGAGAGAGAAAAGAGAGAAGTAGTTATGGCCTATAGAGAGAGGACAATTTAACACAGGACATTGCTAAGTCACCGCCTACCATCCATCCTTTTTTTCTATAACCTATTATACACTCAGAGGGAGGGACCGACACTCTGGTATGCAGGTTTATAGTATTTGCCCAGATATCCCTCTTGGGCCACCCGCACGCTCTCATGCATATTAATGACATCTTCTACCTCATTTGCCCAAGAATATTCATTTCAGACCACACTCTGGTGTCAATAAGTGCTCGCTTTTAATACCAATCAGAGATGCATGATTCGGTCTTTCTGAGAGCCGCAGATCATCGATCGGACATTTCGATGGAAGGAAGGATGAAAAATGGAGATATAACGATATCCAGGTTTCTTGATACTGTGTATTTAGGGAGGAGAGGTGCATTAAATTGAGAGGTGGCGTAATTGGGATGGCGAAAGGTGAGCGAGAGATTTAGAGATTTGCAAGGGAAAAGATACATGTGGAAGAGCCAGAAAAGGGAACGAAAGTCTGGAGAAAGTCGCGGAGAAAGAGAGGGTTGAGTTTGGCACGTGAGAAAATGTTCTAGATTTTTGGGTGACGATGAGGTCTCGATACATTTCTTTTTCTGCGGAGTAGAATGAGAAGGAAAGATGAGAAATTCTATTTGACTATGCTCGATCTGAGTTGCTTTCTCAGAAGAGATGAGAGGAAAGAGAAGAGAGCAGATAGAGGAGAGAGAAAAGAGAGAGAAACCCATAGGAGAGAGAGAAAGGGAGTAAATAGAGTGTTGGAGATAGATGATAAGTAAGAGATCTATCAGATCTATATCGATATAGTCAGAAAAAGTATATCTGAATATCTATATCTAATCGATGAAGCTATGCTTAATCTAATTATCTCGTCGTCTCTCTCTCTATCTATTATCTATCTGAAGAAAAAATCTATTAGATCGAGATATATCTTGATACTCTGCTGCTGATGCTCTAAGAGACTCGATATTCTCGAGATATAAGCTCTCTCTCTTCTTCTATACTCTGCATCTCTCTCTCGTGAGCGTTTCCGAAACTACGTCAGGAGATGAGACTTGAACGTAACTCTCTTTATCTTAGTACTGAAGTTCTGCTCGGGATATCTATCTATCCGTGATAGCATAGTCTATTATGACTTAATGCATATCGTATCTATCTATCTGGTAATATACGATACGTATCTATTAGTATTCGTAATATCGTATTCAGTCGATAATCTATCTATCTATTATTATAGTCACTATAGAGTCTACGTATCTATAGTTCTAATATCTAAGATATCTATATCTAAGATGCGAGTTTATCTATGGAGGTGATATATGAATACGGTTGATATAAAATATTATATATATAATATATATATAGTAGTATATATATAGAATATATATATAATGAATAACTATATATATATATATAATATTAAATATATATTAGAGGTATATATTATAATATATATAGTAGTAGAGCATATATGATATTACACAATATTCCAATACTCACGTCACACTTTCCTTTGATTATGGAGGCAAACCATACAGAGCAGATAAACTGCAATTATGCAATGTAGGTGGGGTGGACTTTAAATCCTGGAGCTAATTCCTTTCGACGGCGCGGATGCGGATTGCATTAACGAACAGGCCGAGTTGGGTTTTACCGTGACATATCCCTTTTGAATTCCCTGAAGGAAAGGCTCTTCGGGAGGCGTTCAGATTAGAGTGAGGGGAAAAACTTCGAAAGGATGTTGCTCATAGGGGATTTTACGCGTTGCGTGAATTGACTGAGCGAGAAAAGTTGTTTTTTTTGATTTTCCCATCTCTTTTGCGGATCATGAGGAGAACCGAGAGCGAGAGAGAGAGACTGAGATATAGCGAGAGATGAGAGAGAGAAGAGGGAGATGAGAGAGGGAGAGAGAGAGGACGATGAGACGAGGAGAGGAAGAGAGGAGAGGAGAGAGAGAGAGAGAGAGGAAGGTGCGCGGTGGGGGATGGGTGATGAGGGGAGAGGGAAGACCGCTGAGGGGACGGGAGAGCGGTGAGAGTAGGGAGAGGAGAGGTGTCTGAGAGGGAAGGAGATGAGGGTCGTCGTTCTCACGATAAGCGAGAGGTGATCGAGGGTTTAGTGTAGTGAGACGAGAGATGAGAGACCCGAGAGAAGGGATTGATGTCCAGCATCAGAGAGAAGAGTTTCGATGTCCTCTCTCTGCTCGTAGAGAAGAGAGAGGAGAGGAGAGAGGAGAGAGTGGGGGGGGTGAGGGTGAGGGGAGTGAGATGAGAGCTGGAGGAGAGGGAGAGGAGAGGGAAGACCGGGAGTGTGAGGGAGTAGAGAGGGAAGACTGAAGGAGAGTTGAGGAGAGGAAGGAGAGAGAGAGAGAGATGAGAGAAGAGAGAGAGAGTGAGAGATAGGCGGAGAGAGAGAAAGTAGAGAGGAGGCTGGGCTGTGAGGACGGAGAGAGAGGGTTTGCTCGTGGGAGGTCATGTGCGTGAATGTCTGGGTGATGACGCGGGAGCGATAGAGAGCTTGCATCTCTGCGTATCGAGATCGAGAGACTGAGACGAGAGGAGATACGATCTGCTCGATGAGACGAGAGATGAGAGAGTAGTGATTGAGGACTGAAGCCGAGGGTGATGAGACTGCTCGATGCAGCAGTAACGATCAATGGCGTCGACCCCAAAAGATAATACAGAAACGAGAAGAAAAAGAACGAGGAGAGAGACATCAAGAAGGATAGAGAGAGTGCATGTAGACAAGAATAACGACTCTGGAGAATGACTCGATCAGAGTACTGAGCCTAACTTAGTCAGGAATAGCATGCAGTGCAAAAAGTACGTGCATGAGAGGCGAAGAAAGAGTGACAAGAGGGAAGGAACAGTAGACCTCTCTCGATCCTACGGAAGATAAAGGCCATCTCTCTGACCAGGAAGGCAAAAAAGAGAGAGAGGACCAGAAAGAGAGAGCAGCAAGAAAGAGGGCTAGAGTGAAGAAAGAGACGCGTAAGAAAGACGACCGAGCCGAAAAGACCGAGGCCGAGGCAAAGAGACGAGACCCCCGACAAGAACGAGACGAGGAAGAACAGAGACAAGCAGAGACAAGCAGATCGACGACGAGAGAGCACGAGAGCTGAAGGACGATGAGAGAGAGCATGCAGATGAGCTCTACTGGATCGTACTGAGAGAGAGAGAGAAGAGATGAGGTGCTCTCTCTCTCGATGACGAGAGAGAGATGTGCAGAGAGAGATCTGACTGGCGAACTTCTCAAAAATATTGGACGATGGAGAGAAAGATGAGAGGAGAGAGGAGAGGGAGAGGGAGAGGGAGAGGAGAGAGGAGAGAGGGAGAGGAGAGAAGGAAGAGGAAGAGAGGGACGAGGCTGAGCAGGTGAGAGGTTGCTTACGTATGAGGGCCATTTTAGAGTGGAAGGGCAGACGGAGAGAGGAGACGAGGGGAGGAGGGAGAGGGAGAGGTGAGGAGAGAGGTAGTGTGAAGAGACGACGAGATAGGACACGAATGATTATGGAGGATGCGGATTGATTGGTACGAGGACCGGATTGATGAGTATATGTATGATTTCTGAGACATTTACGTGAAGAGAGAGAGAGAGAGGAGAAAGGAGAGAATATCTTGAAGTTTTGAAAGAAAGAAAGGGTAACAAAGAAAAGAAAGCAGAAAGAAGCGATCGAGAGGGATAGAGAGAATAGTTAAAAGAGGCGAGATACCCAGATAAGAAGAGAGGAGAAAATTCCCCGCCCCGAGAAAAGAAGAGAGGCGTGTCATTTCCAACTTTGGTAGCTGTCGCTGTTTTAGAGGCCGCCCCCTCCTCACCCGCAACCCCTATATATTCTCCCCATAGCCACCCGAGTGATATAAAGGTCCATAATCTTACAAGCTTCACCGATGCGTGCGCCGCAATAGCCTTCCATCCCCACACCTACCCCCTCCTCCGACGACCCTTCCAAGGCCCGTCTGCCCCCCGCCCACAGGACCAGAAAGATCCTCCGAAGTCTGGGCAGCCAATGTCATTCTACCTCGGCCGGCTTTTGACCCGCCGAGTGGCTGGGCGAGGGTTTGGGGTGGGGTGGGGAGGGTGGGAGGGCGGCGGCGGGGGAGGGGGAGGGGGGGAGATGGGTTAGGGTTAGTTCATTCAGAATCCAAGACGTTCCGGTTTCAAATTCGCGTCGGAAGACTTTGGGCGAAGATGGACTTGCGAAGATTTTGAGACGGCGTTGGGAAAGATAGATACACACCACGCACGCACACACCACACACGCACACTACACACATATAAACACTCACACACGCAACACACACACACACACAACACACACACACACCACACGCACACACACGCATACATGTATTCTAATCTATCTATCTATATATATGGTGGTGTGTGTGTGTGTGTGTGTGTGTGTGTGTGTGGTGTGTGTGTGTGTGTGTGTGTGTGTGTTGTGTGTGTGTGTGTGTGTGTATTTGTTTCTGTGTGTGTCCAGGTTTGATTTGCCATGGCTCTTGTACACCACCAGAGGATAAATACCATATGTATGTATAAGAATAGTGAAGAAAAGGGAAATCACACATAAATCTGCCCGGTTATAAATTGGCACTTATTTTGTATCTCCTCGATGCTGTTCATCAGTAATTCAACGCTGTACTAATGTTTGAGGAAATTTGAATATAGATTCGTTACTCTGCCAATGAAAAATGGTTTCCGAATCAATTAAATTAAGATTTTAGATTTGTTTTCCAGTGTCAAAACATGGGAGGCATGAGGCAAACGCAGTCGGCAAATCTCGTTTTAATTGTTAATTCTAAAGCAAAACGTCTTGGCCATAAACTGATCAAAGCTTTTAGAAAAACGAAAAAATAACAAACCACCAAAAGTCCAAAAGTTGTGCATGGTAATATGAAAGAAAGAAATCTAGGCATTTAATGGATGCAACAGAAACATTTTGAGACGAAGATTTTTTTCCTTTTTTTTTTTTAATGATTTCCGTTTTTTTTCCAATATGTTGTCGCCTTATGATCATGAAAAACGTCCTTTCTCATACGGAGACAACATACTGAGAAAAAAAACGAAAACCATCGAAAAAAAGTTGTTTATAGAGTCTCACGTAGATGACACCGCCCTAAAGAACAGACAAGAAATGCTCCTTAGAAATCATATTTTCTGAAAGTGAAAGACGACAACAGATCAGTTTCAGAGGTCAGGATATAACATAAAAGACCGAAAATGCAGAACTTCAACAAGAGAAAAATGCCAAATATGGAAAGTTCGACGCCAGTACTGAATAAAAGCAAACCCATAAAAGAGGAATTCACCGAAATGAAGAACATTCTGAATAACTTGGAACAAGAACAAGAGTTACTGGGGATGAGTCATAGACAACAAGGGGTCAAGTTAAAGTGTTAAAAGACACTCATTAAAGATATTCTCGAGCAGCAATTGGAATTCACCGGTCATTGAATACAATTTAACTTTTCTTAATTTAGCAAAATCACCAGGAAAGACAGAACCCCCCCAAAAAAAAGAAAGAAAAGAAAAGAAAGAAAAAAAAAAAAAGTGTTGTGTAAACTGGGAAAATACAGCAACTAACACAGAATACAGACTAGTTCTTGATGATATAGTTGTTGTGGTATATTTACGCAGGTCACTTGGTATAAAGTTAAGACGAAGATAAATATTATTCATTCAAAGAAGAAGAAAAGAAGAAAAAAACAAGTCAATCGGCACAAAGTTTGAACGAAGAAATATTAAACAAAAAAAAAAAAAAAAAAAGAACTTGACACAAAGGCGAAGGTTCACACAAAGCTTAAGACGAAGAAGAAATATTACTCGTTCAAAAAAGAAAGAAAAAAAAAGGCATCGGTACATTTGTGAGATATTGAATTTTACAAAATGGCGTTCCCTGGAAGTCTCGTTCATGGCTCCTTTCGCGAAATATTTGGACACTAAAAAGAATAAAAATAACGGTCTCCTTACTAGACCTAATCTTCCACTAAATTCCCCATTTAAGGAAAAAGGTTATTTATTATTTCTTCCTCCTTGTTTTTTTTTTTTTTTTTTTTTTTTTTTTTTTATTCCTTGCCTCTTTCCATTTCCTCTTCTTTTTTGCCTATGTTTTCTTCTCGTTTCTCTTCTACTTATTTCTCTTCTTTTTTCCCTTCATTTAATCATTCCTCTGCTGATTTTCTTTCCATCCTCAGCCTTCTTATGAGATCTCTTTACCTAGTTACTGCTCTTCTATTCTGGTTCTATTCTGCCTTCCACTTCCTTTTTTCTCCATTTGCTTCTTCAACATCAAACTTTTTCCTCTAGTCTATCTTTTTCCTTTCTCGTTTTTTTTGTTCTTCTCCTAATCTCTTCTCCTTTCTCCTTTCTCATTTTCCCCTCCTCACTGCTTCCCACTCTTTCACTTTTTTCCTGTCACTTTCCTGTTACTTTCTCCTTTCCCCTCTCTTCTTTTTCTCTTTTTCTCTTTCATTTTTTCTTCTCTGTCTATCCTCCTTCTCATTCCTTTCTTTTTTTCTCCTTAGCTTGTCTTCCCTCTTCTCCCCTCACTCCTGCCATCCTCCATCATCCTCTCACCCCTCCCTCTCCTACTTCCCTCGATCTTCCCCCTGTTCTCCCTTCTCCACTCCCCGCCATTTCGCCTTCCTCATATTCTCCTGTCTCCTCCTCCTTCCATCTCCTCCTGTTCCTCCAATCTCCCCCTGTTCTCCTCCTCCTCCACTCACCTTCGTTCTCTCCTCCTCCTCCTCTCCTCCTCTATTCCCTCCTCCATTTTTCCTCCCTTCCTATTCCACTCACCCCTTATTCCCAGACCTCCTCCACCTCCTCCCTTCTTTACTCCTATATTTAGATAATAAACGATTCAGCAATCATGTTCCATTTACTCTCCCCTCACAATAATAGGCCATAAAACCTAAAAGATAATCAAAATAAACATAGGAATTGCATGGAATTAAGTTGTTAGTACGAAATGAACAGAATAGGATGTACTCTTCAGCTGATTATACGGAAGACATCCTTGCGGTATTTTTAATAGGACTTCATCCGAATATATCCGGGACACAACTAGTCAGATATATGGTCGAGAGTAAAGGGAATACTGGCACAGGAGACTAAATAATACGGAATATTAGGCACATAACAGTGCAACGCAGAACTGCATAAATTCAGTTGCGTTGTATTTGTCTGTAATTGATAATCTTCTTCATTACTATTATATTCTTCGTCATTAATTTAAATTAATCCATAAACCCGTATGAAACTATATAATCCGCAATAATGACACGCATGGATGGAATGGAAGGATCTGTGTTGTATGTGGAGTTTTCTAGAGCAGTATGAACACTGTAATCGTACGATGGTGTAGACACCAGTGGAACTATGGGAAATGAAATGGGGCGGACATTACTTGGGACTAACTGTATGATACCGGTTGTATTGACTTTGAGGAGGGGCGGTTGGGAGCTGGAATGCTGTGGGGGCTATGGTTCTGGCGCGGGAGTTTAAGTTGGGGGAAGCGGTGAAGAGGGAGGGGACTTGTAGAAGGGAAGAGGAGAGGAAGGGAAGCGGGAGGAAGGAGAGGGTTAGTAGAGGAGGAGGGGAGGGGCGGATGGAACCGCTTTACACACTCACATGGGGTAAAAAGGGGAAGGAGGTAGGGATTCTATTTCTGTATTCTATCATTTCTCATAGGGAGAAAAGGGGACGGGGGAGAGGCAACGGGAGGGAATAGTTGCGGTGAAGAGGGGACAGGGGGACCAGGAGAAGAGGAATGGGGGTGGAGGGGAAGGGGGGATCTGGGGAGGTGGGGCGATATACGGTGTAGGGTAGTGGGGAATAAGGTGGAACCCAGTGGAGGGGAGAAATGTGGAGTAAAGGCGGGGATGGAAAGCACGAGGGGGAGATAAGAGGAAATGGTGACCGGACAGAGGGCGAAAAAGGAGTTGAGAGGGAGGAAGAAGGGAAAACTATTAAAGTGGAGAGGAAGGAGTGAGAAGGGGGAAAAAGGGGGGAGGTGGTTAGTTACATAGTAAAGGGCCAAAAGGAGATAGGGGAGGGTAGGCGGGGCGGGCAGTCCAGTGGTCCTTGGGGGGTTAAAATTTATACACTGGTTAGGAGGCCTTACGCCACGGATGGGAATCACGTCTCGTTGGGAGTCGGTCCTGCTGAAGGTCAGTCGGGGGGTGTTTCTCCGCGGGTGTCTAGTATTAGTGGTCCTCCTCTAGTAATGGGTGGTCACCTGAGGGGGTAACGTGTTTGTTCGGTCTGTCGTATTGGTGGAAGCTAGTTCGGTGGTCGTGCATCTTGTTACCGCAGATTCTTGTGCCGGAAAACTTGAGAGATTCCTAGCTCTTTCATAAATCAGCCTGTATTTTTTCTGTCTTCTCCGTTCCTGTCCTTCTTTTTTCTTTCTTCTCCTACCATTCATCTATTTCGCGTTAAACTATGTTTTCTGACCTTTCTCTGTTCTCTACTTTCTTTTCTCCTTCCTCCTCTTCCTCTTCTTTTGTTTCTCTTTTCCAACTTTCTCCTTATTTTGTTTCCTGTCTTGGTCTTTTCTCGCTCTCTTCTCTTGTGTTTCTCGTGTTTTCGTGGTCTGCGCCATTCTGGCCTGCGTCTCTTCTCTTTTTCTTTCCCCTCTAATTATGTCATTTTCTTTCTCTGACCCACTATTTTCTTATTATTTTTAGTATTGTATTCCGCCTACTTCTCTCTATCCACTCTTATTTCTCTCTCCTCTCTTACTCTCTTTTTTTCCTACCTTTTTCTTTCTTCTCCCTCACCATCGTGATTTTCATATTTTCTGCCTTCTTTTACTCATCTTCCTCATCTCCTTCTTTTATATGGTCTTTACTCTTTCCTCTTTTCCTTCCTATTTCCTAACCCACTCTTTTCTTCCCTCCTCCCCTCATTTTTTCCTTCTTCTCTTCCTCCGACTTCTTTTTCTCCTA
>NW_020871660.1:82500-87500 GCF_003789085.1 Penaeus vannamei | reverse complement strand
AAGCGATCAGCGAGACGCGAGGGACTAGGTAGGAGAAGAGCGATCGGAGTCGGACTATTGAAGACCGAGCGAGAGACACAGGAACAGACGAAGAGACAGAGGGAGAAGAGTCAGAGACGGAGAGAGCGAGACGATCGAGAAAGAGGAGACAGGACCAGAACAGACGATGGACAGACAGAGGCAGAACGGACCAGACCAGACAGAGCAGGGACAAGACCAGACAGGGACGGACGAAGACGAGAGACGAGAGACGAAGAGACTGGAGGAGATTGAGAGAGGAGAAAGAGAAGCAGAGAAAGAAAGGACATCTTACAACGACCGACGATGAGAGCAATGAGAGACGAGAGAGGAGAGAAGGGAGAGCATGAGCAGAGAGATGAGAGAGAGAGAGAAAGAGAAGAAGAGAGAGGAGAGAGAGAGATGAGAGGGGAAGAGAGAGAGATGGCGAAGAGAAGATGAGACGTAAGAGAAGAGAGAGAGAGAGAATAGCAGAGAGACGAGATCGAGGAGAGACGACCGCGAGAACCGTAGCGAGAGCGGGATGATGAGAAGAGAGCAGAGACCGCGTAGGAAGACGCGAGAGGGAAAGAAGAGAGAGAGAGAAGAGAGAGAGAGAGAGAGAGAGAGACGAGAGAAGAGTGAGAGAGAGAGAGAGAGAGAGAGGAGAGAGTAGAGAGAGAGAGAGAGAGACAGAGACAGAACAGAGACAGAGAAAGGAAAGAGAGACGAGAGAGAGAAGAGAAAAGGGGAAAGAGAGAGAGACAGAGAAAAAATAGAGAGAGAGGAAATGCAGAAAAAGATAGAAAAAATGCAGAGAAAGAGAGTGAAAGAGAGAAAAAGGAATAAAAAAAGACAAAAGAGAGAAAGCGAAGGAATACACAGATACACAAGTACCCAAAAGCATACAGAGCCTCCCCCCCCACCCCTCCCCACCCCATACAATACACCAACGTAAAACAATAAATGGCTGAAATCGACGTGATTTTGACAAACCATAATGATAATGACGATGCTGATAATATAATATTAATGTTCAAGTTATGATTAGCAATGATAATAATGAAAGCGGAGACATGATGACGATGATGATAATAATTTTAAAACGAAAAACAAACAAAAATAAGACCCAATCAAATAACAACAACAACAACAACATCAACATCACACCGAAACAACAACAACGACATCATCATCAACAACAACTATAACATCAACAGCAACAGAACACAACCCCCTCATCCCCCCTACAACAACAACAACAAAAACACCACCACCAACCACCAACAACAACGACATCATCATCAACAAAACAACAATAACATCAAACAGCAACACAGCAACAACCCCCTCATCCCCCCCCTACAACAACAACACCACAACCACCAACAACAACATCAACATCAACAACCCCCTCACCCCCCTACAACAACAACAACATCAAACAACAACACAACCACCACCCAACAACAACACCCCCCACCCCACTCCACCCCACCCATCCCATCCCTCCCTTTCCCATCCCTTCCCTCCCCACCCCATCCCATCCCATCCCCTCCCTTCCCTTCCCTTCCCGCCCGCCCTCCCTTCCCGCCCGCCCGGCCTCCCTCCCGGCCTCCCAACCAGGCCGGCCCGAACACGCGGGGACCAATTGAGGAAGTGACCCGCCGGGCAGAAAGACCCCCGGATGAAGACTCCCACTTGCGGAAACCATCGCGGGTGCCATGGCGGCTGCCCACTGAAGCCCCCCGGAAGCCCCTGGTTGTGTCTACTGGGCCGCCAGAAGCCCCGTCTACTGTGCCCCGAAGTGCCCGTTGGGGAATGGTATCTGCCTCGCGTTGGAACTGGGATTGTTATCATGGTTATCATTTCCCTTATCATTTTCGTAGTCATTTTCATCTTTGGTGATTTAATAATTATTTTCGTCTCTCTCGTCATCATCTTCGCTGTCATGATCATTTTCATCTTGATTGTCATCTTCGTTGGTTTCATTATCATTTTCGTCCTTCTCGTCATCTTCGCTATTATCATCGTCGATGTCGCCGTCATCTCTGACATCATTATTTAATATATATTATCAGTGTTGTCATCGTCATCATCATCATCATCGTCGGTGGTTTCATTATTATTTTCATCTCTCTCTTCATCTAAGCTGTCATTTTCCGTTTCTTCTTCATCGTCATCTTCGTTGGTTTCATTATTATTTTTGTCTTCATCATTTTCACTATCATTATCATCATCAATCTCCCCGTCATCTCTGATATCATTATTTAATTTATATTGTCATTAGTGTTGTCATCGTCATCATCATCATCATCTTCATCGTCATCGTCGCTGTTATCATCATCATCATCATCTCCGCCACCATTATTATCATTACTATTATAACTTGAACATTGATATAAGTATCAGCATCGTCATTTTCATTATAATTATCATTATCATGTTTTCAGCATGTTCCTAATATCAATATTATCAGCATTATCACTAATGTTATCACTCAATCGTCATAATATCCTTATTATCATTATTATGGTTATCATCATCATCATCATCATCATCTTCATCAATTTCATTATCTTTATTGATATAGGCACCAGTTATATGATTATCATCCCCAAAAATTGCCATTTCCATTGTCATCTTCATCATCTTATTATAGTCATCTTCATTATCAATTATATGATTTTCGTCATCGTCGTTATCATATACTCATCATCATTACTGTCACTGCCATCATCATCATCATTATTCATATAATCATCACTATCACTATAATGAATATATCATCAAATACCTCACCATAATCATCATCATCATCATTAGTACTATTCTTTAATTACTTTTTTGTTCTTTCACAGTATTTTTAGAATATCTTTTATGCTCTCAATTCCCGTGTAAGGACTAGAACGTATTTTTTTTTTAATCATTCCTTCCCATATTTGTCTAAAGAGATGAAAATGTTTGCCTGATATAATTCCAATCATAGCCAAGTGTTTATACAGTCGCAGGGAACATACAGGAGATGTATTTAATGTCCTTGTATATTTGATCTTTTATCCCGTGATATGTGAAAGTAACTCATATTACAAATTGTATATATGGTGTTCTTTTAAAGACTTTATAAAACGGATACAAGCATTTCATATTAAATGGCTGATTTCTTTAAATAGAAATCTTACATTCGTTTACTTAAAATATATCATAATTTTTATGGATGGGTACAACTTTTTTTTACGTAAAGGGTTTGTTAGCGTCTCATTCATAACCGATTTAAATTGCTTCTTATGAATCAGTAAACGACTTTAATCATCAAATTCATATCCATTTCCATTGCAAATTTTTAGTGCATTTCCCAAGCCTCGTCGTTCATATCCTTAAAATGCCCCTTTTCCTGCCAATGAATCAAAGGTGGAAAATACATACCCACATTACCCACGGGCAGGAAGTGAGAGACAGTTGCCAGCTAGCTTATAATGGTCTGGTCATTCCCCCGTGTGTCCCATTCACGTTCCCTTCCTTTCTATGACCGAATCCTCACTCCGGAATCATGACAGACCTTCGTATTCCTGAACGTAAATATTGCACATCTCCGTACGTTCACCGAGTTCGCAAAAGCAGGACACGGGAAGCTATGCAAGAACGAATGCATGGAGGGACCTTGAGCGGAGGCGTCACACGTCAGCCAACTTGCTTTCTCTGACCGCTTGCTTTGGCTTATGCCTATGGGATCTCTCTCTCTCTCTCTCTCTCTCTCTTCTCTCTGTCTGTCTGTCTTCTCTCGTCTGTCTCTCTGTGTCTCTGTCTGTCTGTCTCTCTGTCTGTTCTTGTCTGTCTGTCTGTCTCTCTGTCTGTCTGTCTGTCTCTCTCTCTGTCTGTCTCTGTTGTTTCGTGTCTGTCTGTCTGTCTGTCTCTCTTGTTCTTTGTCTGTCTCTCTCTCTGTCTCTGTCTGTTTGTGTGTGTATCTGGCTGTCTCTCTGTCTGTCTGTCTGTCTCTCTCTCTCTCGCTCTCTCTGATACTTACATCTGATATCTCTCTCCTCTATATATATATTATATATATATATAATATATTATATATTATATATATACACATACATATATACATACATACATGCAATAAAGCATGCGAGGGCGTCCAGCGGCCCGCGGCGGAGGCGACGTCGTCCCTTACGCAACCCACGCCCACGATTCTCACCGAAGGCGCGACCTCGTCATTCCCGGCGCTCTTCCCCTGCGATAACCCGGATAAATTGAGCCACCGTTCTCTCTCGGCACCACGCACTCTGCCCACATCACGCGCGACTTTCCTTAAGAAAAATCGCTTGTAAGAATGACCTTCGAAAAAAAATTCAATCAGAATCACAAGTTTTTTTTTCTTTCTTTTTTTCTTTTCTCTTTTTTCTTTTCTCTCTCTGTTCTTTCTCTTCTTCTCAGTTCTCTCTCTCTCTCTCTCTTCTCTCTCTTCTTCTTCTCTCTCTCTCTCTCTCTTTTCTTCTTCTCTCTCTCTCTCTTCTTTCTTTCTCTCTCTCTTCTCTCTCTCTTCCCCCCCCTCTCTCTCTTTTCATTTTTTTTTCATTTTTTACCTTCTGCCGGCCAACTCGATTATCGATTAGGTGCTTCTGATCGTTAATCCGAATTGGGCTTTTCTATTGTACAGTCACGATTCGGTCTTTTGTAAACTGAGATCTGAGACGCGACTCTTAGAGGTGACTGTCTTGTCTTGCGGTCGACAGGCCTATTTCGGCACGCAGGCACCTCGTTTGGTTAAATAATGATGATGATGTTGATGATGATGTGTGATGTTGATGGGTGGCGGTGTGTGGTTGTGGTGGTGTGGTGGTTGTGGTGTGGTATGTTGGTGGGGTTGTGGGGTGGTGGTTGTGGTTGTGGTGAGGTGGGGGTGGGGTGGTGTTGTGTTGTGGTGGTGGTGGTGGTGGTGGTATGGGTGGGGGGGGGTTGTGGTGAGGGTGGGGGTGGGGTGGCGGTGAGGTGTAGTGATG
>NW_020871660.1:62500-67500 GCF_003789085.1 Penaeus vannamei | reverse complement strand
ACAGGAGAGAGAGAAGAGAAAGAGAAAGAGACAGAGACAGAGACAGAGGCAGAGAGAGTGTGAGAGTTAGAGAGAGAGAGAGACAGATAGACAGAAGCAGACAGAGAAATAAACAAATAAAGAAAGCCCGGGTGACTTTTCCCTTTTCATTTCACGCCCCGTAACCCACGGGTGTATCTGGGCTCTCACGTGCTGTTGTTTCATGGGTTGTAATTCCGTGTCCACCGCATGCGCCACGTGTAAACAAATCCACATTTAGATTAACTAAAACCTTTTAAAAATAACAATAAAAAGGTGATGAAATATATACAAATATTGAGTTATGAAAAGGTAAGCAACATCATCTACATACAATAAATAAATGTATTATTCGGTGGTATAGCTATATAGATCGATCAGTTACATCAACAATATGATATCAAATAGTGAAAACCTTGTAAGTTCAAACATTCAATATACATGAAAGTGAGTGAGTGAGTGAGTGAGTGAGTGAGTGTGAGAGAGAGAGAGAGAGAGAGAGAGAGAGTGAGTGTGTGTGTGTGTGTGTGTGTGTGTGTGTGTGTGTGTGTGTGTGTGTGTGTGTGTGTGTGTGTGTGTGTGTGTGCGCACGTGTGTGTGTTGAGGGGGCGTGTACATGCATGTATATACTCGTATACATACGTGTGTGTATATGTGTATGTGAGCGCGCGTGTGTACCAGCCTCACACTTTCTTCCTCGTGATATTAAAAATCCTCAGGCAACGTACAAGATGCTGACGTAAAGCAAAAGAACAGTGACCAACGCCTTCGGAATTCTCGGATCATCTTAAGAACGGTCCTGCGAGGGAAGAAAAGCAAGACACGCTGCTTTTATTAGGTCGCTGCTGACTGCATGGAATCATTACTCACTCACACCACCCACGCCACACCCACCACACACACACACACACACACACACACACAACACACACACACACACACCACACACACACACACACACACACACACACACACACCACACCACACACACACACACACACACACACACACACACACACATATATATAATTATATATATATATATATATATATATATATATATATATATATATTATATATATATATCCCTCTCCGTCCATCCCGTCTCTTTATATAAATGTCTGTTGTCTGTCTGTCTGTCTCTATCTTTGTCTTGTCTGATCTCTCCCACTCTCTGATGTCTGTTGTCTGTCTGTCTGTCTGTCTGTCTCTCTTTGACTTGATATATATGTCCGTTTCTTTATAAATTTCCGTCTGTCTGTCTCCATTTAAGCACTCTGTCGTGCTCTCTTATTCCCGTTTCATATATTTCCCTCCCTGTTTCCTTCTCTCTGTCTCTTTCTCTTTCTTCCCTTAATACCTATACGTTTTGTTTTTTGTTTTCTGAATGTACTTATGCGTGTATGTGCGCACCTGATTGCGTATCTTCTTATATACTTCTCTTATTTACCCCAACAAAGGCAATGACCCTCATTTTTGTTTACATTTTGACATCCGGGAATCTCAGTTTTCTGTCTGACGGCGACAACATCAAAGACATAGAAAACGGCGACAAGGACATAGAAAACGGAGACGACAACAAAGACACAGAAAACGGGAATACCTCTAGAAACTGTCGTGAACCTTCCTATTGTCCAACTTCGCGGTGTATCTACAACGACCACCCTTTAATAACGAAACGGAAACAGCAAAAACTTTTTTTTTAAGGATCAAGAGCAGGGTGGAGAGAACGACTGACTATTGACGTAGGTAATGAGACTTCAACAAGCATAACAAACTACTCTTCAGGTACTGCGTGAGAGAAGCATTGTGAGGCGCCCACACACACACACACACACACACACAGATACACACACACACAAACAACACACACAACACACACACACACACACACACACACACACAAAACATACACACATACACCAACCCCCCCCCCACCTACCCACACACACACACACACAAAACAAACACACACAAACAAAGACATAAGACTCCGGTGCCCGCTCGGTGGTGCTGGGCGGCTGCAGGTGGCATCAATATGAGTGAGGGAGAGGGTACCAACGGGCATGAACGGTATCGCTTGTGTAAACCGGCAAAAAGGAGTCTGATGTTATTCCTTCTGGTAATTTTAAGCAGTCCTTAGAGGAAGGGAGGGAGGGGAGGGGAGGGAGGAGGGAGGGAGGGAGGGAGGAGAGAAGAGAGGAGAGGGAGGGAGGAAGAGGGGAGGGGAGGGAGGGAGGGGAGGGGGGAGGGAGAAATAGAAGGAGCGACGGCGGATGAGTGATCGTTGCCTCCATCCCTCCTTCCTCCTTCTTCTTCTTCTTTTTTCCTTCTCTTTTCTTTTTCTTTTTTTTCTTCTTCTTTTCTTTTTCGTCTTCTTCTTCTTCCCCTCTTCCTCCTCCTCCTTCTTCTTCTCTTCCCTCCTTCCTTCTTCTTCTCTTCTTCCTCTTCTTCTTCTCCTTTCCTCTTCTACTTTCTTTTTCTTCTCCTTCTTCTTTTCCCCTCCTCCCTCCTTTCTTTTTCTTCTCCTCTCTCTTCATCTTCTTTCTTCTTCTTCTCCTCCCTTTCTATCTTGATTCTTCCATCTTTTCTCTTCTCCCGTTCGTCCTTATCTCCATCTATCCTCTATGTCCCATCCTCGTCCCATCCCTTTCATTTCTCTTGTGTCGCTCCCTCCCATCTCCCCTCCAGCCCCCTCCATCCCTGTCCCACCATCTATCCTATCTTCCCCACTATTATTTTCTATCCCCCTATCCTTCCCTTTCTGTTTCCAACCTGTTCTAATCTCCCTACTGCTCCCCTTCCCCCCCTTCCCCCCACCACCCTTTCTTCCTCTCCCTCCCCTCTTCTCCCCTCCTCCTCGCTCCTCCCGCTCCACCCCTCCCCTCTCCTCTCCTCCCTCCTCCCTCCACCTCCTCCCTCCCTTCACTCTCCCCCTCCCTCCTCACCCTCCACCCTCCTCTCCTTCACTCCCCCCTCTCCCTCACCTCACCCCCTCCACTCAACCCCCCTCACCCTCCTCTCCCCTTCCCTCCTTGGTCTGACACAGTATCCCTAAATAGCTGACAAGAGGATGATAAAGGAGATACGCGGGACTTTCACCCTTATAGAATCCAAACGTGACAAAGATACGTGCAAAAGATTCGTGTTTGGAAGAGGAGTAAAATCTCGCCTCCTGCCCCTCCTCCTTCTTCTCTTCTTCCTCTTCTCTTCTTTTTTCTTCTTTCTCTTCTTTTTTTCCTTCTTCTTCTCCTCTTCTCCTCCTCCCGCCTCCTCCTCCTCTCCTCCTTCTTCTTCTTCTTCTTCACCTCCTCCTCCTCCCTTCTTCTTCTTTTTTCTTTTTTTCTCCTTCTCTCCTCTCCTTCACTCCCCATCTTCATCCTCCTCCTCCTCCTCTTCCTTCCCCTTTCGTCATCCTCACTTCTTGCTTCATACTTACAGGAAGCTTCAGGATCAGCTGTTCATTCAGTGTTACGAGAAGGGTGCGCCCCCCCCCTCTCTCCTCCCCCTCCTCCTTCCTCCTCCCCCTTCCACACACACCCTTACTCTCCCATTCCCCCTCACCCATCCTCCCTCCCCCCACCCCCAACCTGCTCATAGGAAATAGAGTGGGTGTGGCTTATCAATTTATTTATCAGTGGTTTCCAATCCCATATCGCAAGGAGGGCGTGTGATGCGGGAATGTGAACTTTAAGGCCATTAGTAATAAGACCGGATATGGTTCGATCCTTCGCGACCTTCACCTACAAAGTGTAAAAGCAACATTTACGAATAGATTCACCACAAACATCTCAGTGGTAGACGAATTTCGTTTTTAAAAAATATATGTAACGAATGCCAAACAAAAAATAAGCAATAAATAAATAAAGAAAGAATAAATAGCAATGCAAAAATAGATTACAAGATAGAAAGCATAAAAATAAAATGCAAAAAAATGGAATTCAAAAATAGAATGCAAAATAGAAAGCATATAAATACAAAAGAGAATGCAAAAAAAAAAAAAAAAAAAAAAAAAGAAATAATAATAATATAAAAACGATAAAGAAAAAAAATGAAAAAAATTTAATAATTTCGACTTCCCTCCACTGCCAACTGCACAACCACACCTAGTGTTGCTGACAATTGCATTTTTGGGGGCGGGATGGAGCTCAAAATTGCATATATATTGCATGATGTTGACCCATACGAAGCGCTGTATTTTTGCGTATATCAACAAGTGAAACAAAAGAAATATTGACTTTAAAGCGCGGTTACCATACACTTCTCATTGAATATTCCCATTCATCTGCTGCAAAACTGAGCTAGATGATAACACTGCATAAAATTGCCGTTTACAAGCTATTCCCATTCACACACACACACACACTCACACACACACACACACAACACACACACACACACACTCTCTCTCACACACATACACACACACACATACACACGCACACACACACACACACACACACACACACACACAAACACATACACACACACACACACACACACAAACACACACACACACACACACACACACAGAAAAATAAATAAATAAAGAAATAAAATAGGGGATACATCTAATACATTTTGATTAACTTTTATGCAAAAAATCGTTGCAGTAATCAGACGCATTAGCATAGTTTTCCTCCATTTCTCTAATTAATTCCTTATTTACCTCCATTCCTTGTCGTAACCATTGACGAACGGGCAGGTAAGGCCATCGGTATCAGGTATCTCATGAATGTCAAACTTTGGTCACCATTTCTTTCTCTTTTTTTAAGAATGAATAATAAAAAAAATCTTGTACATGTCCTCCCTTCGATTTTACAAAAATAACATAAAAAAAAAATAAATAAAAAAACAATAATAAATAAATAAATAAATAAATAAAATAAAAAATCTTGTACAAGGAATTCCAATATATTTCAAACCTTTTGCATCCATTTCCCTTAACCATCAAAGCGAAGAGATAAAGAAGAAGAAGAAAA
>NW_020871660.1:50000-52500 GCF_003789085.1 Penaeus vannamei | reverse complement strand
GATGACGTCACAAAAATTACGGACGCTTTGTGAATAGAGTCGATCGTTTTGCTCTTTTCAGTCTTCAAAAAGGACGGAAAATAACGATTCAAAACCCATCAAATCACAGACACACACATGCACTTAGACACCCACACACACACACACACAGACGCATACACACATACAAAAATTAATTCGAATTTTCTTGTCTCCAATGAACAATCATCAAAATAGCCCCTTAGGCCGCCATGACACCTCCTCCAGTTGCTACCGATCTAGCCATCCCCGTTACGAGTCTTCATACAAACTCCTACTAGTCTTTATCCAACCTACCTACAGATCCACTTCATAACCGACTAATAACAAGTCGATATTTTCCCTCGCTATAACTTATACTTTAATAATTTCATCTTATAATTCCATGTTTCTAAGTTAGAGACGGATCGACTAATAACAAGTCGATATTTTCCCTCGCTATAACTTATCTTGATAATTTCATCTGGCCTTACATAATTCACATGACTAAGTTAGAGATGGATCCGGGTACTAATGTATAATATGGTTTCTCTAGGAAAAGTGAACCAAGTCGTAATAACAAGTCGATATTTTCCCTCCCTATAACTCATACTTTAATAATTTCATCTATCTTTATAATTCCATGTTTCTAAGTTAGAGATGGATCCGGGTATGTAAATAGTCAACTTCTAGGAAAGTAATTAGTTGCGCGATGTCCCTGATAATCGTTTCCCGGGATCAGCTGTAATCTAATACTGAGGGAAATGAGAGACTGTAGAACAAAGAATAACAGGTGATGGTGATGATGATGATAATAACAACAATAGGTGATGATAATGATGTTAGTAATGATAATGGCAATAACAATAATAGGTGATAATGATAATGGTAATAACAGTAATATATGATAATGATAATTATAATAATAATCATTGTAATAATAATAATAGGTGATAATAATAATAGTAATAGTAGTAATAGTAATAATAATAGGTTATAAATCATACAACTAATAATAGTTATAACAACAATAGTAGTAATAATAATAGGTGATAATAATAATAACAGTAACGATAATACTTATAAATAAATAATAATACTTATAATATAACTAATATAATACATATAATAATAATACATAATGATAATACATATAAATAATCAAACAACAATAATAATCATAATAAAAGACAAAAAACAAAGAACGACAGGTGATCACGAAGACAAATTTTGCAAAGCCGTGACGAAAGAACTTGCGACAAATTTGCACCGACTCTTACAGGTAAAACTTCTTCCACAGTCATACATCTACATAACTCCTGTACGAAAGACTTGCCTACATGCTAGATTTTGCAGTTTTTTCGACATGGGATTTGATTACTTCTGGCCTTTATCTCATTATAAATGGACTGAATAACGATTATTATCATCATTATTATCATTACTGTCATTATTTTCATGATTATTATCATTACTGTCATTATTTTCATAATTATTTTCATTATAGTCATTATCATCATGATTATCATTGCGTCACATTTACACCGACTCTCACAGGTAAAACTTCTTCCACAGTCATATACGTCTACATAACTGTACGAAAGACTTGACTACATGCTATCGTCTCTCTGCTGTTAATCTGTGACTAGTTTCTTTTAAGCATCGAGGATTTAGCAGAAAGGGTTAGGATGGCTCATAGGGGGTTAATTATTCCTAATAAACAGAATTATGAAACGATTTAGTGTGGAAGGTCCTCTTTCGAAAACCTCACGAGATCGGGGACTTACGGCCAAACACACGCGCAAATAACGGATTTTCGTGCCAAAGAAGAGATAGTTATGATACTAACACCATTTTGTAACACGAGTGACGTTGCACAGATACGTTACAGGCTCTAGTACTTACAGGAAGAGTGCAAAAGAGTGAAACTAGCAGTAACTTAAGGATAAATAGGGAGGTAGTGTGACGAAGGGACAGTTGGTGGGAGAAAGTGTGTTGTTAGTGTAATTCAAAGAATGTTATTGTTTGTTTGTGTGTGTGTGTGTGTGTGTGTGTGTGTGTGTGTGTGTGTGTGTGTGTGTGTGTGTGTGTGTGTGTGTGTGTGTGTGTGTGTGTGTGTGTGCGCGTGTGCGTGTGCGTGTGCGTGTGCGTGTGCGTGTGTGTGTGCGTGTGTGGGTGCGTGCGTATGTGTGTATATGGTAAGAAATACAAAAAATATATGCTTGTACGTGTGTAGTGAGAAGCACAAGAACACATTTGATTGCATGTAATTTGAAATACACCAATATCAAAATGCAGAATAGCAAGCACGTTATGTAGACCGGAAAGAAATGTCTCTATGGACAGTATATAAATAGAACGCAGAACGTTTACTGTATCTCGATATCACTCGGTCTGTTTAAGACAAAAAAAAAAAAAAAAAAAAAAAAAAAAACTATAAATGCGAAACTCTCATACATACCTACCGTAATCTGATACTTAACGGATGGTATTCCCGCATATA
>NW_020871660.1:42500-45000 GCF_003789085.1 Penaeus vannamei | reverse complement strand
ACGAATATCTTCACAATACAAGAGATGTAGTTTACCGGTTTTGATTATACCTTCGTCAGAAATACATTCATGTATTTCTGACGAAGGTATAATCGAAACCGGTAAACTACATCTCTTGTATTGTGAAGATATTCGTTCTCATCCAAGCTTTTCCACATTTGTCAATATGAATACGGTTCATGTGTTTGTGCGTTAAACCTTATACGACATCAGGTACATAAATATTTTATTTCGTTTCATGAGCTCGAAACCAAACCAACGGCCATCTTTAAACTTGTCCAAAATGGCCCGCCAAAACACCTTCAAACTGTCCTCAGGCTTAAACATGTGTGAAATATTTATGGTTCTTGCGCACTCATAAGAAGAAAGGTTTTCTGCATATACCCCCTGGCTTATCCATGGAGCCAAAGTCACGAACTTAATGACTAAATACTCATCTCCTGTTATTTATAAAAAGGTCAGATTCAACATGTCTTTCTCATGCCCCCCCTCCCCGTTTTCTTTTTTTTTTTTTCTATCTTCTCCAGACACAAAAACATTAAAATAAATGCGCCCCCAAAATATCAGACACTCTCTCTAAAAAACAAAAAAATGACAAAAAAACAAATCCGCCCCCAAATATCATTCAGACACCGTCTGTCTGTCTGTCTCTCTTCTCTCTCTCTCTCTCTCTCTCTCTCTCTTCTCTCTCTCTCTCTCTCTCTCTTCCTCTCTCTCTCTCTCTCTCTCTCTCTCCCTCCCTCCCTCCCGTCCTCCCTCCCCTCTCCCTCCTCCTCCCTCCTTCCTCCCTTTCTTTCTCCTCCCTCCCTCCTCCCTTTCTTTCTCCCTCCCCCTCCCTCCCTCCCTTTTTTCTCCCTCCCTCCTCCCTCCCTTTCTTTCTCCTCCTGTCTCTCTCCATCTCCCTCCCTCTCCATCTCTCTCTCCTCCTCTCTCTCTCCTCTCTCCCTCTCTCCCTCCCCTCCTCCCTCCCTCCCTCTCCTCCCCTCCCCCTCCCTCCCCCTCCCTCCCTCCCCCCCCCCCCCCCTCTCTCATCTCTCTCCAAAAAAAAAAAAAAATATAATAAAAAAATCCGATCCCAAAATATCATTCAGACAAACAAAATCCCCGTCGGTAAACACGACCAGAACACCAGATCATAAATTCACCATTAGCATCAGCCAAATAACAAATGCATCAAGTAAATCAATCTAAATGTAAATGAAACCGCAAAAGCAACTCGAGTACATGCAAAACCGAGACTAATTAAGGTAAATAAAGAAGCACAGGTATTCATTAATTGGAATTTACCTGCATGACGCGAATTTTTATATATAAATCTAATACTGACGGATGGACTAATATTCTTATTTAAAGACGCAAGGGAAAACTAAACGACACTACAAAAACAAAAAACGACAATAACAACAAAGAAGAAAAACACAAAAGGATATAGAAGTTCACTGACATCGAAGACAAAGACCTCAAAAGAGAGAAAGAGAGAGAGACAGAGGTGAGAGAGTGAGAGGATGAAAGCGAGAGAGAGAGAGAGAGAGAGAGAGAGAGAGAGAGAGAGAGAGAGAGAGAGAGAGAAGAGAGAAGAGAGAGAGAGAGAGAGAGAGAGACAGAAGAGAGAGAGAGAAGAGAGAGAGAGAGAGAGAAAGAGAGAGAGAAACCGTTCATCTAAAAAAAAAAAAAAAAAAAAAAAAAAAGTGGAAAAAAAAAATAACTGTCACAAAAGCCATACGTCACAGCCTCCTTCTCTTCTTGCCGTTATCATCATCCGTCACTCATACTCCAGATCGCCGGTGAAAGCGACTCCCCGCACTCCCCAAGGAAACTCTACGTTGGGGAGTAGATGGAGTTGTCTAAGTTTAAGGAAGATGCACTGTCTCCTCGGCGTCAGTTGCCATCACTCAATTTTTTGTTCTTATTTTGATTTCTTATCTTTATTTCAAGTCTTATTTTTCTTGTCTATTTTTTTCTTGTTATTGTTTCTGTATGTCTGTTTGTCTCGCTTTCATTTATCTCGTTTTCTTTCTTTCTCTCTTTCATTTCTCTCTCTCTCTCTCTCTCTTTCTATCTCTCTCTCTCTCTCTCTCTTCTCTCTCCTCTCTCTCTCTTCTCTCTCTCTCTCTCTTCTCTCTCTCTCTCTCTCTCTCTCTCTCTCTCTCTCTCTCTCTCTCTCTCTCTCTCTCTCTCTCTCTTTCATTCTTCCTTTCTTTTTGCTACCTCTACTTCTATGTTTACTCGTTCTCCTCGTACTTCTCTGTCTCCTCTCCTTCTTCTTTGTAATTTTTAATATTACTATATTATTATCATTATCATCGTCATCATTGATATTATCATTCTACTAGTTAATTCTTTCCCTCTTCTTCCATTCTCCTTTTTCCTTTTACATCCCTTTCTTCCCACGCTTTCCCCTCATCTCTTCTCCTTTCTCCCATCTCTTCTCCTTTCCCCCAATCTCTTCTACCTCTCCTCCTCCCCCCTCTTTTTCAGTCAACCCTCCACCACCTTTTCT
>NW_020871660.1:20000-40000 GCF_003789085.1 Penaeus vannamei | reverse complement strand
GATCCCTCTGAGGTGATCCACAAGGCGGGTCGCGACAATGAATTTCTCGATGGAAAAAGAAAATCGAAAATCACTTTCTTTTGAGCTTTTTTTCGTTTCTTTTCTTTTGTTTTTTGTTTTTTCTATATCTTCTTCCTGTTCAATTTTGTGGTTGTTTGTATTCTTCTATTTCTGTTTCCCTTTTCTTTTTATCAATTCACTCTTCTTTTCCTTTTTTTTTCTTTCTCTCTTTCTTTCCATCTGCTATTTCCTCTTCTCCTTCTTATTTTTCTCCTCCTTCCTCTTTCCTCCTCCTCTCATTCCCCTCTACCTCTCATCCTCCATCCTCTCCCTCTCCATCTCCCCCCTTCACTCTTCATCTCCTCCCTCTCTCCCTCTCCATCTCCTCCCCCCCTCTCTCCCTCTCTTACCCCCCTCTCTCCCTCTTCATCTCCCCCCCCCCTCCTCTCATCTCCCTCCTCGCTCTCCCTCTCTTACCCATCCCCTCTCTCTCCCTCTTCATCTCCTCCACTACCCTCTCCCTCTCTTACCGCCCCCCCTCTCCCTCTCCCTCTCCCTCTCCACCACCCCTTCCATCCTCCCATAAAAAAACAATAAATCATACCAAAAAAAAAGCACCTAGTTCGCAAAGGTGACGAGAAGTTCGCGAAAATATATATTGCAAACATGGCGTATAGATGGCGCATCGGATCGTGAATGGATGGGTCTTTTCCACGATTCACTGGGAACTTTGGCGGTTTCCCTCGACGCGCGTGGATGCGGAGAGGATGGGGAGGATAGGGAGGGGGAGGGGAGAGGAGGATAGGAGAGGAGGATAGGGAGAGGGAGGGAAAGAGAGGGGAGAGGAATTGGGGAGGAGAAGGGGAGGGAGGGGAGGGAGGGGAGAGGAGGATAGGGAGAGGGAGGAGGGAAGGGGAGGGGGGAGGAGGGAGAGGGATGGAGGATAGGGAGAGGGATGGAGGATGGAGAGGGAGGGAGGGGGAGGGGAGGGAGAGAGGGAGAGTGATGGGGAAGGGAGGGGGAGAGAGAGAGAGAGGGAGAGGATGGGGGAAGGGAGGGGGAGAGAGAGAAAGGAAGTGGGAGAGGGACGGGGGAGGGACGGGAGGGAGAGGGATGGGGGAAGGGGAGGGGTAGGGCGAGGGGGTGAGGGAGAGTGAGAGTGAAAGAGAGAAAACGAAAAAAGTGTGAAGAGAGGTGGATGAAAAGAGAGAAGGAGAGGGGAAGAGAGAGAGAGAGAGAGAGGAGAGAGAGAGAGAGAGAGAGAGAGAGAGAGAGAGAGAGAGAGAGAGAGAGAGAGAGAGAGAGAGAGAGAGAGAAGAGAGAAGAGGAAAATGGTAAAAGAGAGGGAGAGGGAAAGAGAGACGGAGAGGAGGGGAAGGGGAGAAAAAAGGTAAATGCAGGAAGGAAAGGAAAAAAAGAACGATGAAGAGAAGGAGAGAGAGAAATCAAAACGGAGGAAGAGGGAGAGGCAGAAGAAAAAAGAAAGGAGTAAGAGGAAGAAAAGAAGAGTTGGTGGAAAGACTGAGCAAAAAAGAAGGCATAAAAGAAACAAAAGTAAAGAAAGAAGAATGGAGTGAGAGAGAGAAAGAGCAAAAGAGTTAGAAAGAGACAGAGTGGGAAAGAAATGAGCCAAAAAGTGGGAAAGAGAAAGAGTTAAGAGAAAGAGCGAAACAGTGGAAAGATTCAAGTGAAAGAGTTAGAAAGAGAAAGAGTGGGGAAGAGAAAGAGCGAAAAATTGGGAAAGACAGACAGACAAACTGACAGACGAACAGACAAGCTCCATGATTATTCCATCACGTCCCGGACGAGCTATAAAACATCTTCCCAATCAGGACATGGAAGGGAATTAACCCACTCGTACAAAGCTAAAGATGTCACAAAAAGAGGCAGAGGTTGTAGCAGGCTTTGTATAACGAATGACATTAAACCGTTATCGAAATAGCTGTGATGATAAGGAATATAAAAGGTACAATAACAACAACAAAAAACATTATAGAAATAGTTCTAATGATGATGAATGTAAGAGGTACAACAACAACAACAAATATAGAAATAGTTCTGATGATAACGGATATAAAAGGTACAATAACAACAACAACAACAACAACATTATAGAAATAGTTCTGAGGATGATGAATATAAAAGGTACAACAGCAGCAACATCAACAAAAAATTATAGAAATAGTTATGATGATGATGAGTATAAAAGGTACAAAAAAGTTATAGAAATAGTTCTGGTGATGATGAATAAAAGGTTACAACAAAAAATATAGAAATAGCAACAACAAAAAATTATAGAAATAGCAACAACAACAACAAAAAAGTTATAGAAATATTTCTGATGATGATGAATATACAAGGCACAAAAAAGTTATAGAAATAGATCTGGTGATGACGAATATAAAAAGTTACAATAACAAATAACAAAAAAAACATTACATCCTTATCATGGCTATTATTGGTATTATCATCATTACCAATATCATTCTGTTATGATCATTATTGTCATCTTTGTAATCTTCAATATCATCATTAATATTTTTAGTATCCTTATTATTGTTACTATTCCCATTATCAATATCGTTATTGTTATTGCAATCATTATCACCACATTCATTATCATTATTATTATTATTATTGCTATTGCTGCTGTATATGATGCTGTATATGTGTATGATCATCAATCTCATGATTATAACAGACATGATAATGTTAATCTTGTCTATAAAAAGAAATACTAATTAATTACCAGAACCTTTCTCGACGATCTACCAGTTTTTATTACGAAAAAAAAATCTTTCGAAATAATTAAAAAAAAAAGTGATACAGATTAAAAATTCTTAGGAAATAAATATAAAAAAATGATACAGACAAAAAAAAATCTTAAGAAATGAACAAAAATTAAAAAAGTGATACAGAGAAAAAAACTCCAAGTAAATAAATAAAAAAAAAGTGGTACAGAGTAAGAGAAAGTCCACTAATCTGACCCAATAAAAGGCCAATTTCTTAATCTGTCACACGGTCGAGGATTAATTAACAGCAAGCTTCTTCCCCTCGACTGTGCTTTGGCAAAAATTAGTTTATTTTCTCGCTTTCTCTTCTTTAACTCTTTCTATCTTTCTGTCCTAAGTTCTATCGGCGGATTTTTTAGTTTATTTTTTTATTTCTATTTATTTCTTTTAGGTGGGGAAAAAATGGAGGAGAGGAAAGATGAAGAAAGAAAGGAAAAGAGGGATGAGAGAGAGAGAGAGAGAGAGAGAGAGAGAGAGAGAGAGAGAGAGAGAGAGAGAGAGAGAGAGAGAGAGAGAGAGAGAGAGAGAGAGAGAGAGAGAGAGAGAGAGAGAGAGAGAGAGAGAGAGAGAGAGAGAGAGAGAGAGAGAGAGAGAGAGAGAGAGAGAGAGAGAGAGAGAGAGTTACCACACGCACCGAACACGACAGGAACAACCTATACAACAGCACAAACAACAAACAAAATCCTTCCCAAAACAATCTAGGAAAACACAAAACCAACACACACACATACGCACACACCAACACTTACCTCCACCACCCCCTTCCTATCCCCAACCTCCTACCTCTACCGCCCTCACAACCTCCCTCTATCCTCATCCCCCCCACTGCCCTCACAACCTCCCCCAATCCTCATCTCCCTCTACCTTCCTCACAACATCCCCCCTCCCTCTCCACCTTAACCTCCCCCCATCCCCTCCCCTTCAACGCCCTTACAACCTCCTCAACCCCCCATCCCCCTCCACCTTCTTACAACCTCCTCAACCCCCCCATCTCAACGCCCTCACAACCTCCTAACCCCCCCCCCATCCCCTCCACCGCCCTCACAACCTCCTCAACCCCCCCCCCCTATCCCCCTCCACCGCCCTCACAAGCTCCTCCCCCCTCCCCCTTCAACGCCCCCCCCCCTGCTACGTAGGCGTTGACCAGCGTCCTAAGCACTAGTAATCGAGGACGAGACAGAACGAGAATGGAACTCGAACCTGGGGGAAAAATGACGGAGTTTTAAGAGGAGAAATTAATGATAAAAATGGATACAAGAAGAAAGAAGAAGGAGAGGATTTGGGAAGACGAAATTAATGATTAAAAATGGATACAGAAGAAAGGAAGAAGGAGAGGATTCGGAAAGGCGAGATTAATGATGAAACGAGATACAAGAAAGAAGAAGGAAGGATTTGGTAAGACGAAATTACTGATAAAAATGATACAAGAAGAAAGAAAGAAAGGAGAGGAAGATAATACGGTAGGGGAGGTAAAGGAAGAAAGAAGAGGGGAGGGGAGAAAGAAGAAAAAAGAAGGCAGGGGAGGGAGAGGATGAGAAGGAGAGAGGGAGTACGAAAAGGGGAAAGAAAAGGAAAGGAATGGAAGGAGATATGGGAGAGAGGAGGGAAAAGACAAGGTAACAAAGAAGAGGACAAGAGAAGATGAGGGAGAGGAGAGGAAAGAAGAAAATAAAAGAGAAAAAAGAGAAGGGAGGAGAAGAGAAAAAGTAGGAAGATCAGGAGATAAAGTTAGAGAAAAAAAACAAAAACAAGAATCAAACTAAAAGAAAACAGAATAAAAAACAAAAAAGAAAACAATAAAAAACAAAAAAGAAAACAGACTAACCTAAACAACAGAAATACGCAATTACGAAACGAGAGAGGGAGAGAAGGAAATGGAATACCCTAAAGGGGGGGAAGGGGGGAAAAAGGGGAAAGGGGGGAGGGGGGGAGAAGGAGAGTAAAGAAGGCATAGGAACGTATGAACTATCCGTGATTGGGTTCCAGGTCTCTCTCGGGGAAGTCCTTGATTAGTTATCTACTCGACGAGAAATGGAGACATGAAGAGGGGAGAGAGGGAGAGGGAGAGGAGGAGGGAGACATGAAGAGGGGAGAGGGGGAGAGGAGAGGGAGAGAGGAAGTGGGAGGGAGAGGGAGTGGGGGAGGAGATGGAGGGAGGGAGAGAGGAAGTGGGGAGGGGAGATGGATTGGGGGAGGGGACGGATAGGGGTGGGAGAGGGAGTGAATGAAGTGGGGGGGAAGGAGAGGAGTGGGGAGGGGGAGGGAGAGGGAGAGAGGGGTGAATAGAGTGGGTGAGGGAGAGAGAGTGGAGGAGGGGAAAGAGAGGGAGACCTGAAGAGGGGATGGAGTGGGGAGAAAGGGAGAGTGGGAGTGAATGGAGTGGGAGAAGAAGAGGGAGAGAAGAACGAAGAAGCGGGGGAAGGCGAGAAGAAGGGAGAGGGAGAGACAGAGGAAAAGGGAGAGGGGGAGGGAAGGGATGAGTATGAGAGAAGAAATTGGGGAGAAGGAGAGGCAGAAAGAGAGACAGAGGAAGAGGAAAAGGAGAAGAGGTTAGAGAACGCGAGAGATGAGTGAGAAAGGAGAGAAGGGGGCAAGGGAGTGACAAAAGGAGAGGATAGGAGACGAGAGAGGATGAGAGAAGTGGATGAGAAATAGGAGCAGGGAGAGTCGAAAGGGGGAAAGCGACACAAGAAAAGAAGGGAAAGAGGAAGGAAGGGATAACTAGAAACGGGAGAGAGAGAAAGACAGAGAATGGAAAAGGGGGAAAAGGAATAGGAGAGAAGAAAAAACAAAAAAAAAAATCGATCAGAGGAGGAAAACAAGAGATGAGAGAAGAAGAGAGGAGAAAAAAATCGAAAATATCTGAACCATATTATTCTCCTCCTCCCTTCCTTCACCTTCACCTTTTGAAAATACAACTATATCATCGACTTACTGTATTTTAGATGATGAAACGGCGTTCACCCTAAATAATTGTGAGGAAGACAGATCTGTTATCGTGTATTATCCTATTTACTTCTTCTGATGAATGGTTGAAAGAGGAAAGGAAGTGGGAGAATAATTCAAATGGAGAGATTTATGAAGAGGAAGGAGAAACTAGGAGCATTCGGATAGCGCATACCTCATTCAAGGCGAAGGAGAAGAAGAAGAAAAAGACGAAGAAGAAGGAGAAGGAAAGGAAGAAGTAGAAGAAGAAGACGAAGAAAAAAGAAGAAGAAGGAGAACAAGGATGAAGAAGATGTAGAAGAAGAGGAAGAAGAATAAGGAAAAAGAAGAAGGAGAAGGAAAGGAAGAAGAAATAGAAGATGAAGATGAAGAAGAAGGAAAAAGAAGGAGAATAAGAAGGAAAAGAAGAAAATGAAGGAGGAGGAGAAGAAGAAGAATAAAAAGAAGGAGGAAGAAGAAGAAGCCGAAGAAGAAGGAGAAGGAAAGAAAGAAGAAGAAGAAGACGAAGAAGGGAAAAGAAGAAGAAGAAGGAAAGGAAGAAGAAATAGAAGAAGAAGAAGGAAAATGAAGAAGAAGAATGAGAAGGAAAAGAAGATAATGAAGGAGGGGGAGAAGAAGAAAAAGACGAAGAAGAAGGAGAAGGAAAGGAAGAAGTAGAAGAATAAGATGGAGAAGGAAAAAGAAGAAGGAGAAGGAAAGGAAGAAGAAATAGAAGAAGAAGAAGAAGAAGAAGAAGGAAAAGAAGAAAATGAAGGAGAAGAAGAAGAAAAAGAAGAAGTAGTAGGAAGAAGAAAATGAAGAAAAAAAAGTTGAAGAAGAAGGAGAAAGAGAAGGAAGAATGACTTGCAATACTTGAAAAGTATACAAAATCACTTCTTTTCGGTGACGTTCGTGTTTCCTTATCTCGCAACGCTAATGAATCCATAAAATAATTCCTGGATCCTGGCATCTAATTTGAACTAAGACACACTTCTGGTAAAATAAAAAATCATAAAAATCTGTTCATACCGTTTTGAGTCATCCTGCTAACCAACTGACCAATGAACAAACAAACAAACAAAGAAATAAAAAAATCCTGTATCCGGATCACCACCAAAAGTTGGGCTAAGACACACCTCTGGTAAAAAAAAAAATAAAATAAAAAATAAACAAACAAACAAAAATAAATAAATAAACAAAATAAAAAATAAATAAAAATGAATAAATAAATAAATAAATATAAATAAATAAACAATATTGATCTCAAAATAAATATTATTTTTTGTCTTTGCTTCTCTTTCTATCTCTCTTCTTTAAGAATAAAGAGGAAGGCGAGGTTTTGCTAATTAGCGCGAGGAGGAGGTGGGGGGGGGTAGAGGAAAGGGGGGTAGGATCTATTGGAAGGACTAATGTTAGCGATAGACAAGAGGAACAATAATAACAATAATAATATCAATATTTTCCTTACTCTCATTTCAAGTAATAATAATAATAATAATATAATAATTAATAATAATAATTTTAATGATAATAATGAAACGACAATAATGATAATAATGTCTGTTGAGGGGGGGGGGGTATATAGCTATCTTTACACATATGCACTCTGTCAAATGCACACTCATAGGTAGGTGAATGTGCAACATACGCCTGATACACTTAAGAATGAAAGACACATGTACACACTTTTTAATATATATATTTTTCCATATGTACAAATAAAAAAATAAAGATGAAAAAGGCATGTGCACCCATACGAATATACACATACATACAACAAATACACACAAAATAATCAAAAACGCTTATTCACTCGTACAAGTAAAAATACTCACGCACACATACACCCCAGCCCTAAACACACATACACACACATACCCCCCCTCCCAGCCCTAAAGACACACACAAACACACACACACACATACCCCCTTTCCACCCCACATACAACACCCCCCCTTCCACACACACACATACAACCCCCTCCACACACACACACAACCCCCCCTCCACACACACATACAACCCACCCCCCTCACACACACAAGTACCCCCCCCCCCCCCCACACACCACACACACCCTCCCCTCCAACCCCACCCCACAGACATACCCCCCCCCCTCTCCACACGCCAGGAAGCAACCGTTTGCAATTTCCATCTGCAACGAATGGAGGCGAATCCCGGGGGAGGAGCGAGCCCAGCAGCATGCAAGCAACTTCAAGAAATCGATCTAGTGATTATATTTTTTTCTCTCTAAATTCTATTGGGAAAAGATTAAGGAGCATAAGATTAATGGCTTTATCGGCTTCAGGGAGAGTTAGGAATTAATAGATAGATAGGATTCGATAGACATTAATAAATAGAGTTAGAGAGATAGAAATTAATAGATAGAGTTAGATAGATAGATAGAAATTAATAGATAGAGTTAGATAGAAATTACTAGATGGAGGTAGATAGAGAGATAGAAATTAATAGATAGTTAGATAGAGAGATAGAAATTTATAGACACAGTTAGATAGAGATAGAAATGAATAGACAGAGTTAGATAGACAGATAGATACAAAGTTAGATACAAAAATAATAGATATAGTTAGATAGAGAGATAGAAATTAAAAAAGAGTTAGATAGAAATGAATAGATAGAGTTAGATAGAGATATAGAAATTAATAAATTGAGTTAGATAAAAAAAAATCTACAGTTAGATAGAGAAATAAAAATTAATAGATAGAGTTAGGTAGAGTTTGATTGAAATCAGTGTCTGTTGTAGCGTAGATTAGATTGTAATAATAATGAAGCGTGGCAGTGATAATAACAGCAGCAATAACAATAATAATGATAATAATAATAATAATAATAACAATAATAACAACATTGATAACAGTAGTAGTAGTTGTTGTAGCAGTAGTAGTAACAGAAGTAGTAGTAATAGTAATAGTAACATTAATAATAATAATAATGATAATAATGATGGTCATAAAAATATTAACAATAATGGTAGTAGTAGTAATTATGATGACAATGATAAAAATAAACAATAATAATAACAGCATCAGTAATGATAACATTAACGATAGTAATGAAAACAATAAAAAAAATAATAACAATAATAACCATAATGAGTACTAAAAGTATCGTCATAATGATAATGATAATAATAAAAACAACAATAATAACTAATAATGATAGCAATAACAATATTAATGATAATAATAATAACATAATAACAAAAATTATGATAATAATAACAATAATAACAACTGCAATAATGATAATAACAATAATAATATTAATGATGATGATGATGATGATGATAATGATAATAATAATTATAATCATCATAAAATAATAGTGTTAACAATAACAAAAAACACAATATACATGATAATAATAGCCAAAGTAATAATAATGATAATAATCACAACAATGTTTATAATGATTGTTCAAATACCAATGATCCTAACAACAACAACAACAATAACAATAAACAAAACAATGATAATGATTATCACAATAAAATGTTAATAATAAAAACAACAACAACAACAACAATAATAATAATAACAATAATAATGATGATGATGATGATGGTGATGATGATGATGATGATGATGATGATGATGATGATGATGATGATGATGATGATGATGATGATGATGATGATGATGATGATGATGATGATGATGATGATGATGATGATGATGATGATGATGATGATGATGATGATGATGATAATAATATCAATAACAATAATAATAATATATGTATATATACATGTACATGTAAAGTATGTGTCTGCAAGTACATACGCATAAAAAATATACCTTTCTATTAGCTTGTTCATCCCAACCCTTTATACACTGAAGGACCCCGCAAGTGTTCTGACCTTGGTATTAAGACCCCCTTCCACTAGTGACCACTCTGGGACCACTCAAACATACCTGCCCTCACGTCACAACAGCAAGTGCGTTCTCTCGCGTTCTTGTGAACATTTTGAGATGCGGAATTTTTTTTTTTTTTTTTTTTTTTTTTTTGAGAAATGAGATTTGTCTATTATATTTTTGCGTGATAATGCTTTTATTTATTTATTTTTTTTTTGAGAAATGAGATTTGTCTGTTATATTTTTGTGTCATAATGCTGTGTTATTTTTATATTGTATTTTGTTTGGAAGGTTATTTTTTTGTTTGTTGTAAACGCTTTGGTGAAAGGGTTATATTTGCGAAAGGTAATATTTGGTATTAGTGTCTGTACAACTGTTGTAAAATGTAATAATTCTTTAACTACTTTGAATACGAACAATTACGTATAAAAAAGCAAATAAGCAGATTGCAACTCATTTAACAGATTATAAAATATCATATAACAAATATAACACAGCACGACACATAAATGATTATACGACATATAAAATAAAACAGATAACACAATAATCAGATAATAAAATGGGGCACGAAATATCAAAAGCAAAGAGAAATACAAATAATGATAATAATAACAATAATAATTGATGATATCACCACTCACAATAATGATTCTTCTAGCAGTGTTTAAAGGGTTCAGGATAGTGCAACTTTGCGATAGAGGTTTAGTGACGTCATAACTGCAGAGTGCAAGTTGGGGTTGCCAAGTGCACGACAGCGACAGGTTATCTTCATGTGGCAGAAGAAGGAATAGTACATTATGAGAACGAAAGGGAGAAGGGGTGGGAGAAAAAATAATTGAGATGGATGCATAGATAAATAGAAAGGTAAACAGATGGATACATAGATGCAAAGAGAAAAATACAGAGAGAGACAGAGAGAGAAAGATAATTTCTTTTCTTTTTAAGAGTTAGTTTTCATTCTATTTGTTACAATGGATATTTTTTGCTATGACATACTGTCTGTTTTATTTGCTTCCAAATCTCCCCCTGCGTGCACGGGTTGCCATCCACTGGCCAAGAGAGAGAGAGAGAGAGAGAGAGAGAGAGAGAGAGAGAGAGAGAGAGAGAGAGAGAGAGAGAGAGAGAGAGAGAGAGAGAGAGAGAGAGAGAGAGAGAGAGAGAGAGAGAGAGAGAGAGAGAGAGAGAGAGAGAGAGAGAGAGAGAGAGAGAGAGAGCGAGAGCGAGAGAGGGAGAGAGAGAGAGAGAGAGAGAGAGAGAGAGAGAAGAGAGAGAGAGAGAGAGAGAGAGAGAGAGAGACGAAGAGAGAGAGAGAGAGAGAGGAGAGATTCGAGAGAGACAAGAGGAGACAAAAGAAAGGAAATGTATGAAACTCGATCTTTACGTATACAACATATCCCAGATAAAATTACGAATTCATTTATAACACAACGATAAATTTTCTCAAGATAAGCACCCGGAAAGTGGGACATCAACAACAAAAACAACATCACAAACAATTAACTCATCATCACGACACAGATCAAAATATATCAACATTTTCCTGGTGCTTTTTGGAAAGGAAAAACTTACAAATTCTGTTCTATTGGGGATTCCTTAAGACCAATACATGAAACCATATATTTTTTTTACTTTTAGCCTCAAAAAATTAATGAAAAAGAAAGTAAATATACAAACACAATGGATAATAAAAAACACAAATAAATAAGAAGTTAAATACACTAACAAGAAATAACTTAATCTTACTACATGTATCTTACAGAATCATTAAAAACAAAAAACAAATAATTGAATCAAAATACACATAACCCACTAACGTTACCATCATCAAAAACACTAATAAACAATCGAAAAAATAATAAAACAATCAAACAAACATATAAAACAAACAAATAAGACAAAAAAAAACACAAACAAAAACCTAAATCCAAACTTACATAAACCTCTAAACACCAACATAACGAGACAACCCAACACACCAAACTTTATACCCACGATAATTATCTATACTACGTAACGCTACCACTATGATTACTAATTACTCATACAACCATTTTATACGTTGTGTGTGGCTGTTGGTGTGCGTGCGTGTGCCTGTGCGTGCGTGTGCGTGCGTGTGCCTGTGCGTGCGTGTGCGTGCGTGTGCCTGTGCGTGCGTGTGCCTGTGCGTGCGTGTGCCTGTGCGTGCGTGTGCGTGTGCGTGTGCGTGTGCGTGTGCGTGCGTGTGCGCGTGCGCTGAGAGAGAGAGAGAGGAGAGAGAGAGAGAGAGAGAGAGAGAGAGAGAGAGAGAGAGAGAGAGAGAAGAGAGAGAGAGAAGAGAGAGAGAGAAGAGAGAGAGAGAGAGAGAGAGAGAGAGAGAGAGAGAGAGAAGAGAGAGAGAGAGAGAGAGAGAGAGAGAGAGAGCCATGGCAGCGTTTACGAAAAAGCAAAAATCTCAATTCCTTCGATTTTCTCTCCGTACCCCCAGATTTCCTCGGCCGGAGAGACAGCTTCTCGCGTTCTTTGTTAAGAGTGTAATAATCCTGACGTCTTTCATTTCCTTCCTGACGTCTCCTTGATGTCTGGGTCTACATCGCCTCTCTCTCTTCCTCTCAGACGCACACGCACACGCACACGCACACGCACGCACAGCCACACATAACGTATAAAATGGTTGAGAGTAATATTAATCGTAGTGGTAGCGTTACGTAGTATAAATAATGATAATCATAATAACGGTCTTCATGATAATAAGAAAAAAAATAATAACAATGATGATGATGAAAATGACAAGTAATAAATAGTAACAATGATAATAATAACCCTAATGATTGATCTTATTCTTCCCATGATAAGTCATTATCTTTCATTATATTAGTAATGATTATGAGGATAATAATGATAAAAGCAATGATGATAATAATAACAATAACAATGATAATAGTAATATCTTTTTCATTATTATCATTATTATTACTAAAATGATCATAATAATGATAATAATAATTATATTCATTATTATTATTATCATCATTATCATTACTATACTGATAATGGTAATAACAAAATAATAACAAAACCAATTACAGTAATGATAACAATAGTAACACTAACAAAAATAACAATAATAACAAAACAATAACAACAACAGCAATAATGATAATACTGCTAATAAAATAACAATAATGATAATAGTGTTAATTACACTACAACCGCACTACAACCACGAACTACTAACCCTCAACGTAAATCCATCGACGCTCATAATGTAGACGAAAGTTTCAATTGACAAAAACATTTAAGAAAACGACTGCCGGCGACTGGTCAGAGAACATCTGAGTTCTTGGAGGAAGAGATGCAACACGTCTGCAACACGTCTGCAACACGTCTGCAACACCTTCCAACACCTCCACTACCCCCGCTCCATGCTCGCCCACCTCCGACGCAAGGCCGAGAGGATCATGAGCAGGCCGAGAGGTGAGGACACACAGAGCAGAACTCACGAGGATAATCATCCCCCACTCGGAATTGACTGGGCACCTGGAGGACCTGGTGGGCCGTACTCTCAAGATAGCTACGTCTTCAGGCAAGAAGATCGGAGACATCGTGAGAGAAAAGAGGTCAAACCACAACAGACCCCTCATCCAGGTGTACAGCATACCTTGTGGGGGCTGTGATAAGGTATACATAGGCGAGACAGCACGAGGACTGCACGAACAACGGATCAGCCAACACCGCAGCGCTCTCCGACGCCATGACACGAGAAGCGCCTTCGTTGTTCACGTAGACACCGACGGTCACCTCCCGAAGTGGTCCCAAGCCTCCATCATAAAGCAAGGCCTGGTCCCACGACAAAGGAAGATGGTAGAAGCGGCGTTCATTCATACAACTATTCATACAAGGTCGTCGCTCACCTGATTACCGACGTAACCTGACCATCCAGTATTTGTATATATACTCCTCTATGTACCTCTTGTAGTGTATGCCCTGTTGCAACCTTAAGACGCCTATAGGCCTATCTCCATTACGTATCTCAAAGATCCAGCTTTTTTCCTCACCTCTGAAAATCGGGCGGTGTGGGCGTGGTGTCGTCCTCGAGCGTTGGTTCCTCCTCGTCCTCTTCCTCTTCTTCCTCTTCTCCTTCTCCTCCTCCTCCTCCTCCTAACGCGGCGTCCATGAGGTCGACGTAGAACATCTTGGCTCAAGAATTTTTTTTTGACGGTGGGAGTGAAAACCTTCGAGGAAGTGGAATGTTTGTTTTTTTGTGTTCTTGTTTATTCTATTCCGTCTGTTTCTAATTCGTTTTTTCCTTTTCTTTGCGTTTTCGTTCGTCTCTCTCTCTTATCTCGTTCTCTTTCTTTAACTGCACTTTGGTTCACTTACAATTTCTTATGTTTTCATATTTTTTCATTTCTCTTTGGTCCCATATATATGCTTTTCCGACGACACAAACTGCATTTCACGGAATAAAAAAAACATAAACAGATAACCTCACACTCAAATTTCACTTCTATATAGATAAATTCCACTCACAGAACTCATAAAACGAAAGACTTGTATTATGAGATTTAAACAACAGAAAAAAATAAAAAAATGAAAAAAATGAATTGAATACAACGTTATTCCTGCTCGAAAAATTATTATAACGTACCGGATTACGAACAATAAAATGATACGCCTAACAAAGCACAACAAAAACAAAACAAAAACACAAAGAAAAGGTAATATGATAAACACGGTCTCTCGCTGAGGCTTCTAAAAATAGCATCAAGCCATCAATAGCATCAAGTTTATGTTTATATTATCTTTCGTGATTCCATTTCTCTCTCTCTCTCTCTCTCTCTCTCTCTCTCTCTCTCTCTCTCTCTCTCTCTCTCTCTCTCTCTCTCTCTCTCTCTCTCTCCTCTCCCTCTCCCTCTCCCTCTCCCTCTCCTCCCTCTCCTCTCCTCTCCCTCTCCTCTCCCTCTCCTCTCCCTCTCCCTCTCCTCTCCCTCTCCTCTCCCTCTCCTCTCCTCTCCCTCTCCTCTCTATCTATCTATTTTTATAACCTTGATCCCGTTTCCCCGTTTTTGTATTTTCTTTGTATTGTACTATTATTATCATCATCCGTTGTCTTCTTCTTTCCCTTTTCATCACTCTAATAGATCTTTTCCGAAAGATAATAATGATAACAAGAGATATAGCGATAATGATAATAATAACAATGAGAATAATAATAATAATAATAATAATAATAATAATAATAATAATAATAATAATAATTATAATAATAATAATAATAATGAGAATAATAGTAACAATAATGAGAATAACAATGATAATTAGGATATTAATAACACAACAACAACAACAAACAATAATAATAATAACAATAATATTCAAAACATTACTACAACTACTACTACTACTAATAGCTATAATAATAATGATAATGATAATAATAATGAAATAATAATAATAATAATAATAATAATAAATGATAATAATTAAAATAATAAAATAATAATAATAATAATAATAATAATAATAATAATAATAATAATAATAATAATAATAATAATAATAATAATATCAGTAACAATAATAATAATGATAATAGTAATAATAATAAAAATATTATTAATAATAACAATAATAATAATAATAACAACAGAAATAATAATATCAATAATAACAATAATGATAATAAAATCAATGATATATTTTTTTGCTATTTCTATATTAGTATCGTCTTTTTCCTTCCTAATCTACCTCTCCTTTTGCCCAAACCAATTCTGTTTTTTTTTTTGTCTCTCTCTCATTCTCTCTCCCTCTCTCCTTTCTACTCTCTCACTCCCTCTCCCTTACCCTTTACCTCTTCCTCTATCATCTTCTATCTATCCCCCACTATCCCGAAACGAGCCGCCCACACTTCTAATGGTGGACAGGCGGCCTTTTCGTCTTCAAAGTGGGCGGCAAAGATCTACCCCCCCCCCACGCCCACACACTTCTCCCGCTACTCCATCCTCCTCCTTCCCTTTTTCAGCGGGTGGATAGGTGAATGGGTGACTGGGTGATGAATGGATGGATAGATGGGTGTTTGGGTGGGTGGGTGGATAGATAGATGGTGGGTGGATAGGTGGATGGGTGGGTGGGTGAGTGGGTGGATGGATGGATGGATGGATGGATGGATGATGGATGGATGGATGGATGGATGGATGATGGGTGGATGGATGGATGGATGGATGTGTGGATGGATGGGAAGGTGAAGAGAAGGGAGGTTGAAGTTGGATGGGATGGGATGGAAATAGGATAGGATGGATAAGATGAGGTAAGATGAAATAGGATGGATGGGTTGGTTGGTGGTTGGCGGGTGGCTGACCTGGTGGCTTCATAGCTTCATGGACAGATGGAATGAGATAATGAGATGGATGGAAGGAAGGAAGGAAGGAAGGAAGGAAGGATGGGATGGATGAGGTGAAGTAAAGAGAGGTGAAGTGAGTTAAGATGAGGTTGAAGTGAGTTGAGATGAGGTGAAGTGAATGAAGGTGACATGAAGAAATGAATGGACGGATGGACGAACGACTCTGAACAGACAAAACGGAAGCTTTAAAGAACAGACGAACAGACGTACGGATAAAACAACCAAAAAGGGTACACACACAAACGAAAAAAGCACAAAAAGAAATAAAATATCCAAAAAGGGTACACATAGAAACGAAAAAAAGATAAACAAACCAAAAAGGGATACACACACACAGAACGAAAAAAAAAAAAACCAAAAAATACACACACACGAAAAAAAGACAAAAATAGACAAACAAACCAAAAAGGATACACACACAAACGAAAAAAAGACAAAAAAAATAACAAAAAGGATAATAGACAAAATACCAAAAAAAGGGATACACACACAAACGAAAAACAAACAAACAAACACACCCACCCACCACAGGCCCAGAAACAAAAGCATTATCCTCAGCGCCTTTCATATTGCATCCGCCCATCATCCTCATTTGCCGACCGAGTAAATATTTGTCCTGCGAGATAGAGTCTTCCTCGATCTCACCCGTCACCTGTCCCGCTCTCCCCTCGCCCACTGCCTATTCCCCCTTTTCCTTCTCCCTCTCTCTCTCTCTGCTTCTCCTCTTCTCGTCTTTATTCTCCTTCGTCTCATTTCCTCTTTATTGTCCTTCGCCTCATTTCCTTTTTATTCTTCTTCGTTTTATTTCCTCTTTATTCTCCTTCCCTCATCTCTCTTTATCATCTCCTCTTTATTCTTTCATCTCCTCTTTATTCTCCTTCCCTCATCTCCTCTTTATTCTCCTTCGTCTCATTTCATCTTTATTCTCTTTCCCTTTCTTTTTACTCCTCTGCGTTCCCCTCGGCTCCCCTCAGATCTGTCACCTCTCTGCTTCCTCTCATCTTCTCTTTATTCTCCTTCCTCTTCACTCCCTCTCTGCTTCCCCTCATCTCCTCTTTACTCTCCTTCCCTTTCTCCCTATTCCTCCTCATTCTTCTCGCCTCACCTCAGATTTTTCACTCTCTGCTTCCCCTCATCTCCTCTTTACTCTCCCTCCTTTCCCCTTACTCCTCTGCGTTCCCCTCGCCTCCCCTCAGTCCTCTTAAGGAAACTTCATCCTACTTCACTCACTTCCCTTCATTTCACTTCAACCCTTCTCCCTCCCTCCCTTCCTCGCTCTTTGCTCTCTCCTCACGCCTCTCTGTCCTCCTTTCCTCCCTTTAATCCCCTCGAGATAATTTCATCTTCCTCTCATTTCTTCTCATTATTTCTCTTCTTATTCCTCTCAGTTCCTCTCTCCTTCTCTACCTCCCTTACTCCCTTCTTTTCCCTCTTTTTCTCTCTAGGTTCTTTCATCTATTTCCCTTCCCCTCTCTCTCTCTCTCTCTCACTCCCTCCCCACTCCCCCATATTCCGTATTCCCCTCACCCTCTCTCTACACCCACCATCCCCTCCCTTTCTCCCATTTCTATCTCCCTATTTTATCCTATTCGCTATTCCTCCCTACTCCCTATCCCTCTCCATTACTACCTCTTCCTCCCTACTCCCCCTTCCTTCCTAATCCTTCTCCCTTCCTACTACTCCCCTTCCCTTCCTACTCCCTCTCCCTTCCTACTCCCTTTCCCTCCTTACTCCCCCTCTCTCCCTCATTACTCCCTCTTCCTCCCTACTCCCTCTCTCTCCCTCATTACTCCCTTTCCCTTGCTACTTTCCCCCTCTCCCTCCCTACCTTCTCCCCATCCTACCGCGTGGATATCATTAACACCTGTTGCGCTTCCATTTTGGGGCAATATTTATCTGAACTTCATATGCCTCGCACAAACTTTGTTTATTTTTCTCTCGTCGCTTACAGACTTCCCCTTCCTTTTTTCTCCTTTCTATCTGTTCTCTTTCTCTTCCCCTCTTTTTTTTTTTTTTTTTTTTTTTTTTTTTTTGCTTCCTCTGGCGATACGGAACTATCTCTTCCCTTTCTTTCTTCTTTTTTTCTCTCTCTCTCTCTCTCTCTCTCTCTCTCTCTCTCTCTCTCTCTCTCTCTCTCTCTCTCTCTCTCTCTCTCTCTCTCTCTCTCTCTCTCTCATCTCCCCCCCCCCTCTCTCTCTCTTAGACCCTTCACCGTCTCGAATGATAATTCTCCCAATCTCCCTTCCCTCCTCCTCCTCCTTCTCCCTTCCTTCTTCCTCCCCTTCCTCACTCATCTCGCTACATCCAAACCCTCGCTCTAACGCAGCACTCCCCTTCTCTCCTCCCCCCCCCCTCCTCCTCCTTCCCCTCACTCCTCTCTCCCCTCTACCCTCACTCCTCCTTCCCCTCACTCCTCCTCTCCCCTCACTCCGTCACCACGCACCAGCCAAGCAACAGGTGTGTTCTGGGGCAATCGCCGAGAGAGGGGAAGCGAGGATGGAGAGAGAGAGAGAGAGAGAGAGAGAGAGAGAGAGAGAGAGAGAGAGAGAGGAGAGAGAGAGAGAAGAGGAGAGAAGAGAGAGAGAGAGAGAGAGAGAGAGAGAGGGGGGGGGAAGGGAGGGAGAGAGGGAGGAGGGAGGGAGAGAGAGGGAGGGAGAGGGAGGGAGGGAGGGAGGGAGGGAGGGAGGGAGGGAGGGAGGGAGGGAGGAGAGAGGGGGAGAGAGAGAGGGAGAGAGAGGGAGAGAGAGGGAGGGAGAGAGAGAGAGAGAGAGAGAGAGAGAGAGAGAGAGAGAAGAGAGAGAGAGAGAGAGAGAGAAGAGAGAAGAGAGAGAGAGAGAGAGAGAGGAGAGGGAGGGAGGGAGGGAGGGAGGGAGGGAGGGAGGGAGGGGAGAGGGAGAGAGTGAGTAAGGGAGAGAAAGAGAGCAGGAGTGCGAGAGAGAGAACGGAAGCTACTGGTAGATAAATACTTCGATAGCTACTGCTGATCTGACAGACGAATACTCCAAATATCAAAATGACACGTATGTTTTTCTTTCTCTCTCTCTCTCTCTCTCTCCATCTCTACCTCTCTCCGTATCTCTCTCTCCATCTCTCCCTCTCTTCCTCTCTCTCTCCATCTCTCCCTCCCTCTCCATATCACTACCCTTATCTATCCCTCTATCTTCTTATATCTCCCTCTCTTCCTCCCTCTCTCTTCCTCCCTCCTTCCCTCTCCTCCATCTCCCTCCTTCCCTCACCCTCTCTTCCTCCCTCCTTCTCTCTCCCTCTCCTCCATCTCCACATTTACATAATCAGACCAAGGAAGAGCCAGCCATCTCTATACATAAAAAGGAAGTAATCAATTCTCGGTCCACATAATACAAATTCATAGTGGCGCGGCACCGAGCGATCACCGCAGACATCAGGCTTTCATCATAAGGGAGAAAGGGAGAGAAAGGGAGAGAGGGGGGAAGAGAGAAAGGGAGAGAGGGGGGAAGAGAGAAAGGGAGAGGGGGGGGGAAGAGGAAAGGGAGAGAGGAAGAGGGGAAGAGAGAGTTTGAGGATCACCGCTAACATCAGGCTTTCATCATAAGGGAGAAAGGGAGAGAGGAGTTGGTAAACCAGGCTTTCACCATAATGGGGAAAGGGAGCAAAGGGAGATAGAAGGAGAGAGGAGTTGGCAAACATCAGTCTTTCATCATAAGGGAGAGAAAGAGGGAGAAAGGGAGAGAGGAAGAGAGAAGGAGAGAGGAGTTGGAGAATCACCGCAAACATCAGGTTTTCATCAAAAGGGAGAAAGGGAGAGAGGAGAGGGGGAAGAGAGAAGGAGAGTGGACTTGTAGGAGGATCACGGCAAACATCAGGCTTTCATTATAATGGAGAAAGGGGGAAAGGGAGAGAGGAAAATAGGAAGAGAGAAGGAGAGGGAGGGAAAGGAGGAAGAGAGAAGGAGAGGGGGGGTAAGAAGAAAGAGAGGAGAGGGGGAAAGAAGGTAGAGAGAAGGAGAGGAAGGGTAAGAAGAAAAAGAGAAGGAAAGGGGGGGGTAA
>NW_020871660.1:15000-17500 GCF_003789085.1 Penaeus vannamei | reverse complement strand
GCGCGCGACTGTGTGTGTTGTGTGTGTGTGTGTGTGCGTTTAAGTATTCGCACATATACAACAGGTTTATCATTAATTCCCGCTGGCACTCGAGGAGCAGATCCCAGGTATTGATATGATAATGCATTATCCACATATCAACCGACAGATAACGAAAACAAACAGGCAAAGTCAAAACGCCTCCTTCGTATCTCCAGCACTTTAAAAAACAAAAACAACAAAAAAAAAAGATAAATCCATATCTCGCACACAGTTCCAACTTCTCCCCCCTCACATTGGAACTCCAGGCAAAGGGGAGTGCGCCAACACCGACGGAGGGAGTGCGAGCGAGCGAGAGTGCCGGAGTGCGTTGTTCCCCACTGTCACTCCCACCACCACTGCCACGGACCACGAGGCAGCGGCGGTCCACTCCTCCCCCTGCCCCACCCCCCACGTTCCCGTTTTCTATGAGACGTGACGTGTAAGCCCATACTGCGGAAAATCGCGAAATGGGGGATTTTATGGTCGTATCTGTGACTAGGGAGTATTTTACTCTCGGCGTGTATCGTAGTTGTGGTTGTGATAGATTATCTTATTCTTGTTTCGGTGGAATATTTGGGATTTAGGAATGGTGTGCTCTTCCTGATGAGATAACTATCCATGCCCCTATAACTCAGATGGCAGAGTCATTCGACATGAATAGCCTAGATTCAAAAACTATACTAACACACACAAACATATATAAGAGAGAGAGAGAGAGGGAGAGAAGGAGAGAGGGAGAGAGGGAGAGAGGGAGAGAGAGAGAGGAGAGAGAGAGAGAGAGAGAGAGAGAGAGAGAGAGAGAGAGAGAGAGAGAGAGAGAGAGAGAGAGAGAGAGAGAGAGAGAGAGAGAGAAGAGAGAGAGAGAGACACATATATAAGAGAGAGAGAGAGGGAGAGGAGAGAGAGAGAGAGAGAGAGAGAGAGAGAGAGAGAGAGAGAGAGAGAGGAGAGAGAGAGAGAGAGAGAGAGAGAGAGAGAGAGAGAGAGAGAGAGGAGAGGAGGGGGGAGGGAGGGAGGGAGGGAGGGAATGAAAGAGAGAGAGAGAGAGAGAGAGAGAGAGAGAGAGAGAGAGAGAGAGAGAGAGAGAGAGAGACAGAGAGACAGAGAGCAGAGAGACAGAGAGAGAGAGACAGAGACAGAGACAGAGACAGAAACAGAGACAGAGACAGAGAGAGAGAGAGACAGACAGACAAAGAAAGACCCAAAGGCAGAAAGACAGAAAATAAAGACGACCAAGACATTATGTCCCACAAGAAGTTTGAAAGCAGAGGAAATGTGAGAAGGAGGAGAAGAAGGCCCTTGACATGTTCATAAAGAAGCAGGGAGAGGAACGTCTCAAAATAGTGCCACAATCCAAAAAATGGCGAACTGATACCCCTTATCGATAATCCAAAGAAGAAATACATATACTGATACGTATCTCGATCATGACTGTCACAAAAAAAAACTATTTTGTAACTGTTAACGATCACATATGTTTTACGTCTTGTATATAATTACATAAAATTCATTAATAATAATTTTCATCAGCAAAAATATAAATTTCGATGCATGACTTATCAGTTCTCTCTATTTGAAAATAAATAAATAAATAAAAAGAACATACTCGAATTTCAGATAAATATTTATATAGCACGGATTATAACAGGGAAAAAATAATCATATTTTCGAAAAAATGGACAAGTGGATAACATACTCTACATATGCACTTGAACAAATCCGGGACATTTAATTTTAAACAGAGACCTGCTTACCATTCAGAAAATTTTATTCATGAGGTAAAAATATCAATGATTTTTAGAAATATGAAAAAAAAAAAACGAGACGACCGTAAAGATATATTCACTTACCTTTATTCCCATCCTAATGATAAACGTTGAGAATACGAACACCAGATTAATTATTTAAGAATATTATGATTTAATCTGCTTATATATTTTGTTTTCATTTCACAAAACAATAGTTTGATATCTCACCGTGGTTTTGGGTTATGTTAGCGTTTCTTATAGTCTACCCTTCAATCTCCATTTTCTTCTCTCGTGTTTATCCTCGTTTTCTTTCTCAGAGCTGTTTTTTTTCCTTTCCGAACTTGAGTAAATATATTAATTATTGAGGTCGAAATAAGTAATGAGCACTTATTTTACAGATAGTTTGACCACTACGTCTCCCAATGCGAAAACATATATCATACACGTTTATTATAAGGAACGACCTATAAATTGGTCCCGAAAATTGACCGTTGGTACCAGCTTCCGGAAAATAAACTAAATAAACCTACATAGAATTAATCAAAATACTCAATTTATCACACAAGATAAACCTACCGAATCAAAATACCCATCTCATTACACATTACATCACCCTCCACCCACGACCGCAAAACCAAATAAATAAACCACACAATTCTAACAAATATAACGAAAGCTTTCTTCACAACGACACGAAAAAATAAAAAAATAAAAAATAACGGTTTTAGAAA
>NW_020871660.1:0-5000 GCF_003789085.1 Penaeus vannamei | reverse complement strand
TGTGCATAAATATAAACATGAAGAGAAGGAGAGAGGGTAGACAGATATATAGATATATAGATAGATATAGATAGATATAGATATACACGCACGCACGACACGCACGCACACACACACACAACACACACACACAGACACAGAGAGAGAGAGAGAGAGAGAGAGAGAGAGAGAGAGAGAGCAGACAGGCAGACAGAGAAAGAAAGAAAGAAAAAGGAAAAGAAAGAGAGGAAAAGACAAAATGCTAAGAAAGAAACTGTGTGACGCAGGAATAATTAGACGAGCAGATAAAACACAAACGTATGTAAAAAAAAATAAATAAATAAAAATAAAAATAACCACAGACATGTACAACCCTGAGATGAGTCTCTACAGCACCTCATCAAATAACAAGACGCACTCATTACCTCCTAATCTGGCATGTTATTTATCACTTCAGTTGATGAGGTGACGTTTACTCAGAACGCGACAGAAAAGCAAGGAAAGTAGGACAGGATTTACACAAAGGATTTTTTTTTCCTGTGTTTAATCCTTTAACGAATGGTGTCTGCATTATATCCACATTCTTTTTTCGCTGTCAAAATGGTTGTTATTCTAATAAAATCGTGTATAAAAATAAGTTTGCGAGAATGTGTGTTAGTAGGATTATACTCATTTATTTTCACTTATTCATTTCTAGTAATATCATTATTATTATCATCATAATTGTTGTTGCTATCATTATTATCAACATAATTGTTGCTATCATCATTATCATCATAATTGTTGCTATCATCATTATCATCATAATTGTTGCTATTATTATTATCATAATTATATATATATATATTTTTTTACTTATTGCTTTTTTATTTCTCTTTATTCTATATCTTTAATCACTATAGTTTTATTACTACCATCGAATATTATCATTCTCCTTATCATTCTTTGCATTTAACTTACCTGTTTCTTATTATTTCATTCTTTATCTTTAATCATCATTTTTGACAATAAATGAGTTCTATTACTAATCACCCAATAGAGATTCGATTGGAAATAGTGCCAGCTCATTTCAGGTGCCATTTGGGTGCCATTTGGGTGCCATTTGGGTGCCATTTCCAATCCCTGTATAACCAATCAGTGATTCGTGGCCTCGTGGGCTTAACATCCTAATTCTGAAATGATTTGAATGCTGATCACTGGTTAGGTTGACTGCAGGTGGATAGACATTTCATTCGTTCGCTATTCATTTTCCTTGATATTTTTTTCCATTTCTTTGTTGTTGTCCTTGTTATTTATTCATTTTCCTTGTAACTGTTATGTAATTTTCTTTGTTATTGTCCTTGTTATTTATTCATTTTCTTTCTTATTGTCTTTGTAAGGTATTTATTTTCCTTGTTATCTACTAATTTCCCTTATCTTTTAATTTTCCTTGTTAATTTAATTCAAATAAATAGACAGCATGACACATGAAAAATATTCATTGTGACAAATAGATTTAAACTAAATCTTGAAATAATGAAAAAAAAAATCCTCATCATGTTTCACTTCCCTTGTTATTCATTCATTTCCTTGATATATATCCGTTTTCCTGATTATTTATTAATTTCCTTGTTATTTATTAATTTTCCTTATTATCTATTAATTTTCCTTGTTAAATAATCATTTCCCTGTTCATCTATTCATTTTCCTTGTTAATTATTCATATACTTAGTTACTGTCATTGTTCATTCATTTTCCTTGTAGTTTAAACATGAATGCACAAATCAATCTCCCATTTTCCTTCTTTTATTCATTTTCCTTCTTGTCTCTAGAAGCATCTCAAGAAATACCTCGACCGTTGCAAGCTATTTTCTTCCTGTATCCTATACCTCTTAATAAAATCAGGAATGTCTTCTCAATGAGGACTCTACTGTCCAGGACTCACTGGCCTTGGAATTCCTATCTAAGATTCCTTTCGATATAAAAGGAGACGATCGTGTTTTGAAGATTGTTTTGAATCTCACTTCCTTCTGTGGTATGGAAGGGTTTTGTTGTTGCAGTTCTGGTTATGGTAACGTGGTTGTTCATTTCTCATCGCTGGAATATAGTTTTTTTCTTTCTTTCTGTGATTTTGTTATGCGCTTGTTGGTTTGTCGCCCTTGTAAGATATTTAGTTATTTGTTTGTCGTTTGCAATACGCTTAGATATTTCTTCCTCGTCTTTGAAATATACTTCGATATTTCTTTCTCTTCGTTGCAATATATTTATTTCTCTTTCGTCTTTGCAATATATTTAGTTATTTCTTTCTCGTCTTTGCAATATATTTATTTCTCTTTCGTCTTTGCAATATATTTAGTTATTTCTTTCTCGCCGTTGCAATATATTTATTTCTCTTTCGTCTTTGCAATATATTTAGTTATTTCTTTCTCGTCTTTGCCATACACACTTAGCTGTCTCATTCTTACGAAACACAACGCTGATATTGCTCAATCATTTTCTTGCATTCAGACACAACAAAGTGCTTAGTTTATACATATTACATATATATAAGAGCCAGGAAAATATAACCTCTCGACCGATATAATATTGCTTACCTCAGATATATCTCCTATATACGGATAAGCAAGTGTGATAGACGCGATATAACCAATTCCTAAGCCAACGGGAAACAATATGGATTTATTAACAATCCGTCCTACATTTTCTCACGTCTTGTGTAATAAGGAAAGAAACAGCTCCACTTTTATTTATGAGATGATCCCTTATGCTGTATAGAGGAAGGGAGGAGAGAGAAGGAAGGAGAGAAGGAGGAGAGAGATGGAGAGAAGAGAGAATGGAGAGAGGAAGGAGGAGAGAAAGGAGAGAGGCGGGAGGGGGGAGGGAGGAGGGGATGAGAGAGAAGGAAGGAGGAGAGAAGGAGGGAGGGGGATGGAGAGAGAAGGAAGGAGAGAAGAGAGAGAGGAGGGAGGAGGAGAGAGGAAGGATGGAGAGGATGGATGGAGAGAAGAAGAGAAAGGAGAGAGAGGAAAGAGAGATGACTCATCCACGCAGCATCATCATCCATCTTTTCCTCAGGTGATGATTATCTCCACTCGTCTCCCCCCCCCTCCCCCCGCCTCTTGCGCTACCTGTCTTCCTCACCTGGGCTCTCCTAACCCATTACTCCTTCCCTTACTCCTCCTTACTCTGAGAAACGACGCCCCTTGCCCTATTATGACCTTCGCTTCCTTTCTTGATGCATACAGACTTATTTCCTATACGTGCTTCTCTGTTTTTGTTTTGTTTTTTCTTTGTCTATGTCTATTGCCCTATTTCTTCCCTTATTTTTTTGTTTGTCTCCCTGCCTCCTGCTTCTCTTCCCCTACCTTCGTTTTAATTTCCTATTTCCTTTCTCTCTCCTTCACTCTTTTTCCCATCCACAACCTCCACTTCTTTTCCTATATCCAAGCTTCCCTTACCTTAACCCCAATTCCCTGCCCTTACCCCTACTCTTCATCCACAGCCCCCCCCACTCCCTACCCACAACCCCTCTACTCCCCTTCTCTGACCCCCCCAATCCAGAACCCCCACTTCCCTTCCCCTAACCCCTATCCACACATCCTCTTTCCATACCGTCCCCTACCCCTATCAACAACCCCCACATTCCACTCCCCACCCCAACCCCCTTATCCACACACACCTTTCTTCCCATACCCCTACCCCAACTCCCCTTCCCCTTCCCCCTATCAACAGCCCTCCCCACCCATCTTCCTCCTCTTACCCCCCCCCTCCCCAACCCCTTATCCACAAACCCCTAACGAAACCCCTACCCAACTCCCCCCCCACAACCCCTACCCCCCCCCTTCCCTTGCCAAGCTTACGGTATACTCCATCACCGTCTTCAGTCTTCCCCCTCCCCCCCTCCCCCTCCCCCTCCTTCCCGGCTGAGACCCCCGCTCCTCCTCAGAACTGTCTTTTCACACGCCTAATCATTGGTTCCTTCTCGTCGCTCTATTTCAGAAGAGCACGTTCCTCCGAGGTATCATTTTGACCTCCCGGGATCGAGTTTTTTTTTGTTGTTGTTTTTTTTGTTTTGAGAGTTTTTTCTTCTTCTTCTTATTCTTCGTCTTCGTCTCTTCTTCGTTTTCTTTTTGAGAGTCTGTTTTTTTTTCTTTTTTTTTTCTTCTTCGGTTTCTTTCTCTTCTTCGGGATGTGTTTGTTATACCTGGACGTATCTTGTTTTGATAACTGTTTTTCGTTTTTGTTTTTCCTTCTTTTTCTTTCTTCTTCTTCGGCAAGTGTTTGTTCTATATGGACGTATATTTTGTTTTGATGTTTTTTTATTTTTGTTTTCGTTTTCTTCTTTTTCTTATTCTTTTCTTCGTTTTCTTTTTCTTCTTCAGCAAGTGTTTGTTCTACCTGGACATATCTCTCGTCATGAAGCCTCTATTTTTTCTTTTTTTCTTTTTCTTTTTTCTTTTCTTTTTCAACCTGGACATCCCTCTTGACCAAACCTTGAACAAATTCTCTTAAGAGTGACGTCATCACTTTTAATATCAATCTTGAGACATCAGCGAAGTCATCTCCTCTCAGTGACGTAATTTTCTCAATAAAAAATCTATTTTCAGTTTCTTGTCTTCTCTCCCTCTGCAACTGCATCACTCTGTTGCATCACACTAACATACATTCAACAATAAAAAGGTCAGATCAGTGTAATTATAGAATAAGCGTCGCTGTACTGAACTAACAACGCCAGTGATAATTATGATGTAAAATGTACCGGATGAAACAGAACACATAGGAGGTCGAGACTGTACATGGAAATATTTTTATGAGATTAAGCAAAATATAGAACAATTATAAACAAACATAAACACACACAGACACAGACACACACACACACACAACAAACACACACACACACACACACACACACACACACACACACACACACACACACACACACACACACACACACACAACACACACACTACAAGCCATATATATATACTACTATATACCTTATATTATATATATATACACTATTTCTAACATATATATAC
>NW_020871659.1:165249-170249 GCF_003789085.1 Penaeus vannamei | reverse complement strand
CAGAGGGAATGACAGTAAAGAACATGAAATAACTCTACTGCCAAAAATTTAAAAAAAAAAAGTTAGAGCCTAATTGTTCATCAGGGGCAGTGAATCTATATATGCATGCCACTAATTATATATTTTTTTCCAATTTATATGATGGATGTTTTATTTTCAAATATATAAGAAATCAACCCAACATCTATTTTGCCAGTTGCCATGGCATTACTACAGCACTGCAGTCCTATTCTGAGCAATTACTGAGTATGCCAGTTTCCCTCTTTTAAAAACCATATTTTTAAATCACTTTTGTAATATGATACAAGAGATAGAAAAGAATAATCTAGAGAATAAATTGGATGGCAAACTTGTAATGAAGAGAATTGAAGCCAAGATTTATTTACTAATATTAACACTATACTGGTATCAGTTCAGATGTCTACCAGTTTAAACAATAGATATTTAATTGATATACAAGGTTCATCCTTTTGAAACCTTTACTGCAGAAAAAGAAAAATGCTGAATCTTCCCTTGTTTTCTTGTTTCAAAGATTATAATGTACTTTATCTTTATATGGCATTCGTATTGTATAAAACTCATAAACACCATTGAACTTCATACACAAAGTATTGTATTAATCCCCTTGTTCTTCAGCAGGCCAAGGTAGCAGCTGAGGCAAAGCATGCACAACAAGTGAACTCCAGGACCAGTCTAGTGATTGCATTAAATTAGGGAACATGTCGGGAGATACAGCAACAGCGCGGTCAGAGAAGAGGCGCCATGATGACCAGGCAGAGAACCAGGATGCCTCTCCTCCGAAGGTTGTAACAACACCCCAGAGATCAAGGGGAAAACAGTCTGCTTTGGAGAAAAAAGAGGACATGAATGCAAACACACCAAGAACCAGAAGCCGCACACCACTGGTGGAGAAAAATGACAAGGCCCAAGGAAGCAGTACTCCAACCCCAAGGAGGACAAGGAGCAGGAGCCCGACATCGCAGAAAAGAAGTGCTGACACGGCAAAGCTCACACCGATATCAAGAAACAAAGTTAAGAGCCGTTTATCAGAGGAAGAAGATACTCCACACCCCCAGCCCACACCCACACTGAGGAGCCGGCCCAAGGCACTCGCATTCGAGAAGCAGGAAGGCAATTCCTCGCCCACGCCCACGCCCATGCCCATGCCAAGGAGCAGAAGCAAGACTCCCTCATCAACAAAGGGCGAATCGGCAACCAAATGCACACCTAACACAAGGAGGAGGAGTAGAAGCCAGACTCCTGCTTCATCACAGAAAGAATGCATCACCACGCCACGAAGAGCCAGAAGCTCTGCGAGGGACGACTCCAAGACCCGGTCGAAGATTCCTGTCCCATCCTCCAGGAGCATGATTGTCCAGGCTGAAGAGAACGAAGGACAAGTAGGACACTTGGAGAAGAGCAGCAGTAAGGAGGCAGAGATGATGGAGGAAGACCTGGCAACCACATGTAAGGGATCAGAGGAGGGAAGTGAATTGACAGCTGACGTTCCAAAGACAGCGCCAAAAGAGACAAGCCTGAGCACCTCGGGGTCCTCAGATGAGACTGTGCAAGGGGCGTCGGATCTTAGTGGGTCGTTGGAAAGCTCAGCTCCTGAGGTCAGAAAGGAGCTTCAGACAGAGATGGATAAAGTCAAGAGAAGGAGATCGACGGTGGGTAGAGGCAGGAAGTCGATTCAGAGCATGGGGGGGCGGAGGTCGCTCTGTCCAGCAGTTCCAGTTCTTTCATTGCAAGGTGGGTTTGGATCAGTTGTGTTCTTCGAGAACATTTGGTGTTCAGAGTTAGTAGAATGTGGTTATAACTTCTGTTTCACAACATACAGAGAATTTCATCCATGTCCCTTTCCACAGACCAAATTGAAAGCATTGCAAAGACTCTGCCGCAGACTACAAAGGTGAGCCACTTGATTGACATTAGTGTGAGGGAGGCACTTCGACGTTTGGAACAGAGGCTAGAGGGGGATGAGTGTGTTTCTGATCTCCGGTTGGACCTCCTAACCCAGTCAGAGGACATTGCAGCCAAGGTGTCATACGTGGTGGCTGGCCAGCCATTAGTCGTTGAAGGTCCTTCACCGTCTCCTGCTGCGACGGGAGACAACAAAGAGAAGTAGGTCCAAGCCATGAGAAGTTTGGGATTCCTTGAAATGTGTCTCTTTATAAAATTTGTGTTCTTAGGGTTTGGAAGAGCATTTGCTATATCTTATTTGGGATTTCACATGTATGTTAATCTTTACTTATTTTTTCTTTTTCTACTTTTAGTATTCACAAAAGAATTGCAGTTTACAAGAAGAAAACAAGAGAGCTTGAAGAGGAATACAAGGCTTGGAAAACCTTAATGAAGCAAAGAAAGCAGACATACCAAGCTGCTGAAAGGCAAGTGCATCCTCTTAGATCTTACACAAACTGCAAATATTGCAACTGAGATTATTTCCAGTTGCAATTCAAGTCAGCTGGCCTAGATTTTTATGATTATTACTGTGAATTAGATCTATATAACATTGGTGTATGATGTATGAATAGAAGATTAAGAAACTCCTCTTTTTATTTTAGAGAATTCCGTGAAGCAAAGTCCGGCGAGACCAAGATTGAGGAAGACCAGATCAAGCAGATGACGAGCATCCATCGCAATCTCCTAGCCAGCAGGCCTAATTACCACCATTACATACAGGTACAGAGAATTGCAACAAAATTACACTCAGACTTCAGAAAGTTGACATAGAATTGGCAGAAGACTGGGGGGAAAATCTGTATGAGGCTGTGTTTTCAAAGAAGCTTGCATAGGGAGTAAACAAAGTACTTACATGTGGGTTTTAAGTTTTTTGCTTTTACATCTTATGCCATAAGTATGGTTTTCACTACTTTCAGGCAAAGAAAAAAAAAAATGTAGAGTTACCTAAAGACTCATGGAGACCTGTTATTTAACTCAATTATTACTCTATAAGTTTAACTTATCAAGCTCCAGTCATGTATTATCCAGTGACTTAATACAAACCTTTTAAAGTACTTGCCACATCCTGGAAGTTATTAGGTAGGTTTATATCTTGCCTTCACAAACAACAGATTTTGATCTTGTTGGTGTGACTCTACTGTTTAATAATGAAATCAGAATAATGCATGAGACACCAGTTCACACCTGAATGAGTTTTAGTAATGCATAACAACTCTAGTGCTTTCTGAAAAGCTAGGTTAGGTTCACAAATAAAGTTAACCTTCAGAAAGACGTTTTTAATATACCCAGATTTCCTTTATGAAAAAGAATGACCGGTTATTCAATAATGCATATAAAACAGAGTAGCTGATCTGTTTATTATTATATTCCAGACTTCCGGGGAAGTGGATGGCATACAAGAAGTATAAGACATGAATTGTAAGACAATATTTATTCGTTCTTTTTCCCCATCAGGAGCTGCAGACTGCGAGGGAACGAGCATCGCTGATGCTGCAGGAGGTGAACTACACAGCTGAAGTCGTATCCAGCTTCATCAGCACATCCAAAGCTGAGGCAGAGAGTTGTTATGCTGCTATTGGTAAGTGCTTGATGTTTTGCCTGTTTTATGTTTATAAACTAGTGTTTATTGTGGCGGGAAATGTATATTAATCTTTTATAGATAATAAGATTGGATAGATAGAAGAAGAGAAATAGGTGGGTAAGCAATTTGCAGATTGTCTCCATCTTTCTTTGCTTTCCTTTTTGCAATTGTTATTGTTGGGCTTGTAATACATCTAAACAACTTGTTTTTTTATCTTCTCTTTGCTCTTTCAGAGGAGCTGAGCTTTGGTTTCCTGAAGAATCGTCCAGTGAAGAACATGCTCAAGTCGATGATAGAACCAAGTGAAGTTGCCGTTTAAAATGCATATGGGACGGTCTTTGGTTTTCTCCTTCTTCTCCTTTCCCTTTTTGTACATATTTTCAGGATTCTTTACACTTAGGAAGTTGCCCATTATTCGCAAATGTAAATAGATAGGTCCCGAAGCATAATAGGCTTTTAAAAGATATATAACATTTGGTGCACATGTCTTACCACAAGTGTTAGATCTTGATGCCATGGTACACACATACCTTTGTAGGATTTGTATAACAGTCTATATTTTCATACTGTTATTAATATAGAGACAAAGTTTCAAAAACTAATATTTTTACCGGTCTTTCAAGGTCTATTGAAGCTTTTAAATTTCCCTTTTGTCTGGGAAGGTTTTTCTTTGTTTAGTAAAAACCTGTGCTAATTTCCATGGAAGCTTTGTGTATATCAACCTGTTCTTCCTCTGTAAAAAAAAAGATAGTAATCATATTAAATTTTATTATAATGGAATTTATATTATTACAAATGCTTATGTTCTCTAATACATTGCCTCTCTATGCATGTTCGATTTAACTAGTAACTGGATTTTTAGCAGAATCATAAATAAACTATATCTGTTTAGCGTTATTTTTGGTTTGAAAATTCTGCCATTTCCATACCAAATTTGTGGACCTGAAGCTGTATATAAATGATTTTTGATAACTTATGCAAACAGGTTTTTTCTTGCCCTCCTAACTACCAGTATTTTCAAATGAAATGGTGCACAATATTACTTATTATTTTTTCTTTTTATCTTTAATTTACTTTCTTTTCATCTATTTTTTTCTTTTTCTTTCTTTCGACTTTTCTTTCTTCTTTATTTATCCATTATTTATTTATATCTCTCTTTAGAAGGTTCAAAATTGTCGCCAAATTATGTCCAAAGAACTTTATAGATTATCAAGAATTTCAACGAAATCAACATTGCAGTGACGTACCTCTTCATCCCCATGCCGCAGACAATGTTTCTTTTCTCCCAATCTCTCTAAATTCCCTTTCCCCACTAACTTGTTGATTCACACATTCAGTCTCTCGTATTCTCTTGACTCACCCCAATGAACACTTGCACTCACATATGCTCTTTCTCTCTCACTCACTCACACACACACACACTCTCATTCTCTCTCTCTCTCTCTCTCTCTCT
>NW_020871659.1:145479-152979 GCF_003789085.1 Penaeus vannamei | reverse complement strand
CATTCTTGTATACACACCTCCTCCAAGAAGAACCCTTTACGACCTTTTATGACCTTTTACAACCCCCCTCTATAACCCGCCTCCCTCCTCCCTCTCCCCACTTTCCTTCACAAAACCAAACAAAACATAAAAACAATACTCAATCCATCCGTTCGCCCTGCGTCAGAGTGCCACAACGCCGGCGGTGCCATGAGGTGGTGAGGACCGTGGCACCCAGGTGGAGAGCCTGTGGGGGAGGAGGGAGGGGAGGGGGCAGAAAAGATAGGGGGAGGGGAGGAAGGGAGAGGGGAGAAAAGCAAGGAGAAGAAGAAGAAGGAAAGGAGAGGGAGAAGAGAAGATAAAGAGAGAGGACAGTCGGGGGTGAATGAAAAGATGGGACACGTGAGAGGAAAGATAAAAAAAATGAGAGACGAAAGGGCAGAGGATCGAGGATAGTGAAGGAGCAAGGAAAGAAAAAGGGAGGGGAAAGGAGAAGGGAGCGACGGGAGAGAAGCGAGAGAGATGGGGAGAAAGAAAAGGAAGAAAAGAGAGAAACGAGAAGAAGAAAATGGAGAGAAAGGAGAAACGAGAAAGGAAAAAAAAGACGAGAAGGTAGAGGCAAAGGACAACGATGCCCCCCCTCCCTAGTTACCAGGTATGGGACTTCCAACCGAGGCCCGTACCTGGCGCCCCCCCCCCCTCCACCCCCCAGGTAGTGCTTCAACGTGTCTCCCACGGCGCCTGCCTTTCACTCGTTTCCACTCGGTTTCCACCCTCGCCGCCGTCCTAGGTAAGGTAGCACAGGTCGGGTCGGTGGTCGGGTCGGGGTCGGGTCAGAGGTCGGGTTCAAGTCCGGTTCTCCTTGCCCGAACACCGTGACCGCCGTCTGTGCGCGCGGTACTGTGCACTGCGCGTCACTGTGGCCGATTTGCGTGGCTGGATTCATTGGGTTTCACTCTCTAGTTAACTTCATTATCATCAAACACTTATTTCTTATCATTACTATCAATCTATTTCGGGAGGGTTGTTACTGGGACATCTCTCTTGGCTACATAAATTTTCCGAGTATTTTTTTCATGCGTCAACTGTTCCTCGCGATCCCATTGGATCACAACACACAAAAAATACAGAAACAACCAAAGTGACAAACCACATGCTTTCCATTAAAACCGTGCAATCAAAAATAAATAAACAAACAAAATCAGATAAACAGAAGAAAACATATCACTTTCGGACAAAATGACCAAAACACATTCTCTTTGCAATTATCACGACAGGGCTTCTGTCTGTTTGTTTGTTTGTTTCAATCACCATAACGACCCTCCCGTGGTCACCGTAGCACCTGAGCACCGGACACAGCACAGCACAGCACACCCGGGGGGTATCCCACGTATTACCACTCGTGGAAACACCCTCCACAAAAAAGCAAAAAGGTAACAGCCAAAACAAAACAATTGGAGAGAATAAAGAGAACACAACACAACAACACCGAAGTAACACTAACACAACACACTCCAAGCACGTCGGGGCGAGAGAGCGACGGCGCGTGTGATCCGGGCACGCAACGAGAAGGGGTACACCGCGCATCACCACAGTCAAGGTACAACTGGTGGCCGTCGGGGCGCTGGTGGTAGTGGTGGTGGTGGTGGCGGAGGGGCGGAGGGAGGGAGGGGTGGAGGTGGCGGCGGTGGAGGGGCGGAGGGAGGGAGGGAGCCAGGGAGAATAGTAGTGGTGTTCGCGGAGAGAGGGAGAGAGGGAGAGAGGGAGGGAGGGAGGGAGGGAGGCGCACGGAAGGGAAGGGAATGGGAGAGGAGGGAAGGGCCCACGGACCGACAGACGGGCGCACGTACACACACGAACGCACGCCCGTAGACGCACACACACGGGGCCGCGCGAGGGGAGGGAGAGGAGGACCGCGCTCTCGTATGAAAGGGGCGCGCACAGGTAAGTTCTCTGGCTACCTATTCCCTCCTGAGTCCCGGATCTTACTGGCTTCTACTCCGTATCGAACGCGGTAATTAACCGATAAATATTTTTCATCCCTCCTTTTTTATTATCCTCCTTCCATCTCTCTCTTCCTCTTCCCATTCCTCATTAACGTCTTTTTCCCTCTTCTGTTCCATTATTATTTCGTATTTTTTACCATCTGCACCTGCGAATAATTGAACGATTACTCATACATTTTCCTTTCGTTTTCTCGCTGTCACTCATTACTCACAATTTGAAATCTATTACCTTCTCCAATTATCTTGCTTTAGCTATTCCTTCTGCACATGCGACTCTGCCGCCCTTTTCCTTTTCATCTCTCTCTTTCCCTCTTCCCTCACCTCTTCCAGTCTCTCATCTCCTTTCCTCCTCCTTCCCCCTTCCTTCATTCCTTCCTATTTTTCATCTCTCTCTTCTACTTTCCTCCTCCTCCCATCCTCCCTCCCCTTCCCCCTCTCTTCTTCTTCCTCCTTTTATCTCCCTCATCTCCTTCCCCTCCTCCTTTTCATCTCTCTCATCTCCTTCCTTCCTCCAACCTTCTCCCTTTCCCTCTCTTTCCTTCCATCCTTCCTTCCTCCCCTCCTCCCTTCTTTCCATCCTTCCTCCTTCCTACCTCCCTCCTTCCAGCACTTATGACTGGACACGTAATTAGCTCGCTGCGTTTGGGCCGCGAGCAGATGAGTTTCACCCTCAGCCTTCCTGGACTCACTATCCTCACAATCGTTTCCGCTCGCGCCATCCACCATGGCATCACCCCTCCGTACCCCCCTCCCCTGCCCCTTCCCTTCCCCACCAATCCTACCTCCCAATCTTACCCTTTTGTCCATACTTTCATCCCGTTACCTTCCCTTCAACCCTTACACTAACCCCTTAGGGACACTATCACCATCATAATCATCACCATCTCCCCCTATAGTCACCCCTCTCCCCATCTCCAAATCGTAGTCACCATCTTCACCACCGCCCACCCTCACCATCTCCCGCACTACAAGCATCATTATTTCCCATATCAATCAGTCTATCTCACTATTCCCACACTACACTCACCATCCTCACTATCGCCCACACTACACTCACCATCTCCCACACTACACTCACCATCTCCCACTACACTCAAATCCTCACCATCTCCCACACTACACTCACCATCTCCACCTAACTCACCATCTCCCACACTACACTCACCATCTCCCACACTACACTCACCATCTCCCACACTACACTCACCATCTCCCACACTACACTCACCATCTCCCACACTACACTCACCATCTCCCACACTACACTCACCATCTCCACACTACACTCACCATCTCCACACTACACTCACCATCTCCACACTAGCAACACCACCATCTCCCACCTACACTCACCATCCTCACCATCTCCCACACTACACTCACCATCCTCACCATCGCCCACACTAAACTCACTATCTCCCACACTACACTCACCATCGCCCACACTACACTCACCATCCTCACCATCGCCCACACTACACTCACCATCGCCCCACTACACTCACCATCTCCTCACCATCGCCCACACTACACTCACCATCCTCACCATCTCCCACAACTACACTCACCATCTCCCACAACTACACTCACCATCTCCCACACTACACTCACCATCTCCACACTACACTCACCATCGCCCACACTACACTCACCATCCTCACACCGTCCGAGCGCCACCGTGGCCGCCGCGTGGAAGGTCGGCGTTATGAAGGTCGCTTCCAAGGTCCTTAATTGCAGTGTTGCATGTCGATTCCCACGATGACCTTTACATCTCTTTTTTTATCTATTTCAATTTGTTTTTATCTATTATTGCTTGTATATTTTTATACTTTATCTTGATTTTTTCATTTCTTTATTCATTTTTTGGCTGATTTTCGAATACTATCTGTCTGTCTCTGTCTCTCCCGCCCCCTTCTCTCTCTCCGTTTCCTGACGTCGAATATTCTGTTCGCTCACCTGTTTTTTCCCAAACCTACCCCTCCACCCCTCTCCCTCCTTTCTCTACCCCCCCCCCCCGCTATCATCATTTGCATACCTAGGCAGCAAACGAGTGCCAAATAGAGCCATCATTGTGGCTGTTTATGCATTTCGAAATCTCTTTTATCTTTCTATTGTTCTTTCTTCCTCTTTCCTTCCTCATCTCTCTATCTTATTTCCCACGTCTCCTCACCCATTTCTTTTAACAGTTATATTCCCTTCGCACTTTTTCATTTTCTCTTTAATTCTCTCCTATTCTCTCTCCCTCTCCCACTTCCACTCGCACCCGCCCCTCTCTCTCTCTCTCCTCTCTCTCTCACTCTCCCTCTCTCCTCCTCTCTCCCTCCTCCCTGTCTCCCTGTCTCTCCCTATCTCTCTCCCCCCTCTCTCTCTCACATATTCCTTTTTAGGCCTCCATTCCCATCTTTCCTTCCAAGCAACTTTCTTTTAATATGAAAACGAAAATGTTTTTTTCTCGCGAGAAAAAAATAGAGTATTTCCCGAACCGAATAGCGAGAAAAGAAAGTANATATATATACACATACATACATAAAGTGAAATTTGCTTCCGTGTATGACATAACATCAGATTCAGTCAATCACCTGCTATGATGTCATTAAAGCTACTTGCATTTTTTCTGGAAATCAAATTTCGTTCTATGGACGGGTGCACTGTATTCATTTTCCATGAAAACTACAAATCAAATTAAATTAATTTGCTGATGAGGATTATGAAATGAAATAAAACCATAATTTGATAAAATAAAAAGGAAATTGGCTTTATCACTGTAACAATTCTGATGGTAATGTTATTTTGGAAAATAATGAAATCATTACACAAATTTGTAAAACCAAATCTGAAATTACTCCAAAATAATAATTCCATCAATTACAACATCCTTATTTCAAATTCACACAAAAGAGATATTAGATAATCTAATTCTTTGTCATAAATCACAAGTTTTTTTTCCCGGTGTACACAAGAAACTTTCCAAAATACAATAAGGGGAAGCATCTTTCTCTAAAAAAGATGCCAAATTCCTTCTCTTGCAAGGTTCTTGATTCCTTAAATTTCCTTTCGTACTTCACTATCACTGCTACCCCCCTGCACAATATCACTCAACCTGCCATTGATGATCCTCTCATAGTGGGAGCCGTCCCAGTAGCACCTGCCACACTGGGCACACACATAGAATGTCTCTGTTCTCAAGATGACTGCCTCTGCGATATGGGCAACCAAAACTTGAATGCCTTGCCTTGTGTATCCTGTTGATAGGTTTACCTCTCCCCCTTCACACTGAACCCACTTGTCAGGGACAGTATCTGTCATGTTGATATCAACATTCTCTTTCAAAGATCGGATGATCCATGAGGGTATGAACAAGTATGAAGCAGAGTTGCACTTAGGGCATCTTGCAAATATGTCTTTGACAGTTACTTTTACATTAAAGACATTAATTATCTCTTCAACTTGCTGATTTGCAGACTGGAAAACAAGACAAAAATATGTGAACAAACAAGTTTGAACTCTAACTGAAAGTAATAATCATATACTGAAATACAGTATAAATTCTAATTACATGAAATCACCTTGTAATGTGCATACTTTTTTTTTCTGTAAAGTGGTTCAACAGTGGTATATAAAAAAACTCTAGTGTTCTTATTCTTCCTGTTGAATAATTCTATTGATAATGACACAGGATGTAGGCCTAGGGTGGATTAAATTAATGCGAACACCAATTTTCTTAATTAAGCTATCAAAGAGACTTTAATAGTTAGTTGCAATATAAAGTATATCTAATATATAGTTATCAAGGAGTTTAATACATTAACATATTTAAAATATAAAGGCGATTCTATTTGAACAAAAATGGAACTTTGAATTCACAATTCATAAAACACAATAGTTATAAGACAGTAATACCCATACAAGTATGAAAAGTATATATTAGCTTCTGAAGATTTACTAAAACAGAAAAACCAAAAAAGTTGCCTTACTTCTTTTTGAACCATGTATATGAAGCTTGATGGGATAAATTTAGCCAACCTCTCATATGCACTTCCTTTGGTCAGCACAACCCTCTTTTCTTTTTCATAATATTCTATGCATTTATCACAGCTCTCTCCTGTCTCCAATGCTTCTGCATCTATTCCAAAACATCTGAGCTTCTTAGCTAAACCCTGTTGAATAATTTAAAAATGCTTAATTTCTTTCCTCTTTTTGAAGAAGAGTATAAACATGCAAAAACTCATAATACAAACTGAAAACAAGAAGGTAATAATCATTAAGCTTAAAGAAACAATAACTCACTTGAACCATTGTGTCACAAATCACATGAAAATCAGCAGCCAGGATGGGCTCCTTATTCATCACCTTCTGCATATCCTCATGAGTCTTTGGAATTTGCTTTCTGACTGGACGATCCTTCTTAACTTTTTCTTTTCCCTTCTTGGGTCTGATATTTCGCCAGTCTTCAATGTCCAGTTCTTGTGCCTTTTTACCTAGGAAAGTGTGTATGTCTATGAGGGACACAACATCCATAGTGGCATATCTGATCTGTGACTTTGTAAGGGGCCTGGCTGCCCAGTTGGAGAACTGATCAGTTTTATCTAACGGCAAACCAAAGCAGCGGTATACAAGGTCTGTTAAACCTTTGTAGTTTGAAGAATTGTGAGGAAAGACTTCAGGGTAATCCTCCACCAAAATCCCTTTTATTTGATCAAGGTCAATTACATTTTTGGCATTTGCAAATCCTTTTTGTACTTCACTATGTAGTTTGGCAAGGATCTTAAAATCTCCTCTAATGCCATATCCTATCTTGGTGATTTTTGGATTAGAAAAGAGCTGGCCAATGCAGGACCAATGTGAGTCTTCTAGCAAGGGCTGGAGAGCCACTAGATCCAAAAGGAAAACCCTGGACTGTGTGGCCATTTGAAGGAGTGATGCTTGTTCTGCAGATCCAATGCCAAAAGTTGGCTTCCATTCACTATCCATAGCAATGACAGGACTCTCCATTAAAAGTGACATACATTTTGTGAACTCCTCAACTGAGGTAACTATCACCACTTCCTCTAAAGGTACATTAAGTGAATAAAAGTCCAATCTACCATCATCCCAACATTCTTCCTCTGCCAACTGTTTGACTGAGGCAGCATCCATGTTTCCATCTGTGAGATGAGGCTTTGCACTAATTACTTCCTTTATTCTTACTGGAATATCATCAGCGTGAAGCTGAAGCTTTCTGACATAGGGGGCAGCAGCTTCTAGATCATGGTATTCATCAAAGAGGTGCATTAGGTCTAGTCCAAGGTGTGGGCTCTCCTTCAGGGCATCATCTATTAGACTCTGAAATGCTTGAACCTGAATGCCTTTCTCAATGTAGTATTTGTAAAAAATGTATCGCAAAGCTCCTCTGGCTCTATGTTTCTGCATGTGTGGACAGATGGATGCATCCAAGTCAAATTTTTTCAAAAGTTTAGCCACTGTATTACAAAGCATTTTACTAGATTTGACTTTCTTTGGGTCTTTGATTTTGTAT
>NW_020871659.1:135479-137979 GCF_003789085.1 Penaeus vannamei | reverse complement strand
GTAAGGGCCGGTCCTTCGTCGGGACTCCTGATCGTCTATGGCCATTTTCCGCCTTTCCGCGATTGTTGTTTTTATTCCGGCGGCCCCGGGGTGGCGGCGGGTCCTCCCCGTAGAATCCCTCACGGACGTAATCCACGCCTTCTATCCCGAGGGGCGACGCCGGGTGGGGCCCGTACGCGCGCAGACGAGCCCTCGGGGATAAGGCTGGGATTGTAACAACGGGATAAAGATGATCCCTCAAGCCAAGGAGGACCTTATGAAACACAACAGCATTGGAGATAATGCCCAAGAGATAGATCTAAACACACATCAGATAACGTATGAACATATTATGACACAGACACACGAAGACGGCAATTTGCTCATCATCGTTGTCATTATCGATCTTCCTTCCCCGGTGGATCTGTCTCGATTCTGAAAAGGAACTCCGAGGAACTCCGGTTAATCGCGCATGCGTCTGGAATCACAAAAAGGTTCCCTTGACAGTGTCTTCTGAACCCAACTTCCTCCCTTCTCTTCCCCCCCCCCCTCCTCCCTTTCCCTCTCTACGCACACAATCCCTCAGACCTATTCTCTGCACGACCCCCCCCCCCCCACCACCACCACCACTTCCACATCTCCAGGACAGACCCACCGACCAGGACCAACCAAGAAACCGCCCCAGGACTCACCCCAGAACCCACCGAAGAACCCATCTATGAAATCACTCCAGGTCCCACCCAAGAAAATACCCCAGGACTCACCAAGGACCCGTCAAGCCCCAGACCCTAGGCCAGTCAAGAAAATACCCAGGACTTTACCCTAGCCAGTCCAGAAAATAACAAGTCCAAAAACTCCAGGACTTACCCTAGGCCAGTCCCCAAAACCCACCCAAGAAAATGCCCCAGGACCTACTCCTGGACCAAACAAAAGAAAATACCAAAGATCCCACCAAGAAAATACCTCAGGACCCATCCAGGAAAATATCCCAGGACCTACCCCCTTGAGCCACCCAAGAAATACCATAACCCACCCAAAACCCACCTCATAACCCACCCCGAGAAAGCACCTCATAACCCACCCCGAGAACGCACCCATAACCACCCCGAGAACGCACCCCATAACCCACCCCGAGACGCCCCATAACCCACCCCGCGAACGCAACCCATAACCCACCCGAGAACGCAACCATAACCCACCCCAAGAACCACCCATAACCCACCCAATAACCCACCTAACCAACCCCGAGAACCCACCCCATAACCCACCCCATGACCCACCCCAAGTCCCCTTCAGTTCCTGCAGGACGGACCAGCTCGGGACCAGCGCCAGACATCCTCCTCGAGACCCGAATCCAGCAACATCCTAAAGCATCTGATATCGGAGAGGTTTCAAGTGAGCGGTTCCCGTGGGAAGGACGTCGGAGGGAGGCATGCACGTCGCCTCTCCTTCGGGTGCTTCGAGAGATGAAGTGATGCTGTATCCAAGGGGCTTGTGTGTGTGTGTGTGTGTGTGTGCATGTTTGCGTGACTGTGTGTGTTTTGTTGTGTGTGTTTATTTTTCCTTTGCGTGCGTGTTTTTTGTGTGCGTCTGTGTGCTTCAGTGTGTATGTGATTTGATGTCTATGTATGTGTGTGTGTGTGTGTGTGTATATATATATATATATATATATATATTATAATATATATATATATATATATATATATATATATATATATATGTACGTGTTTTATGTGAGTGTGTATGTGTTTATGTATGTTCTTGCAAGAATTCGTGTGTGCATTCGTGTATGCGCGTGTTCTCGTGATGCCTGTGAGAAGCGTGGAGCAGAGAAGCAGCACTGGAAGAGAGGAGGAGAGAAAGAGCGAGGAAGAAGGAACCCGAAGAAGGAGTAAACAAAGAAAGGAGTGAGAACAAGGAAAGGGGAGGGCGAGGGGGAGGCCGAAGGGGAGCCCAAGATCAAAGGAAGATCTGACGAAGGGAACAAAGGAAGTAGGAGGATCGTAGGAGGGAAGGAGCGAGCGAAGGGAAGAGGGAGAGGGGGCCAAGGATTTAGTGCCCGCGGCGCCTCCGAGCATCAATTCGGAACGGGAGCAAAGTTCCCGTCACGGTGGCAACTTGGAGCCTTTCATGGGTGTCGGGACTTATGAGTGGGTCCCCGGAGGAGAGCTCTGGCCACGGGGCTCCCCTAAGGGTCATTCTCCCATGCTGAGGCCGCGGGGCATTGGCCTCTACCGGAGAGCGCGGCTTGTCCTCCTCGTGCCCCGATCCTTTCTTATTACGAGTGAGCCGGTCGGTCCGCGACAAAAACGGCATTGAGGCGAGGGTAACGCAGGCAGTGTACCAAAGGTCCCGATCATATATTACGGCGATATAGTCCATTTGTCACCAGGTGAGATAGGAGCGCCGCACACGCGCGCAGGACGCCGTGAGTCGGAAGGGCGACGCGGATCTCCCGGCGGCGAAGATCGGGATGCCCCAGGGCCCCGCGCGATGCCCAGGTTCCGGTGCGGTCGCGACG
>NW_020871659.1:127979-130479 GCF_003789085.1 Penaeus vannamei | reverse complement strand
CCTATTATCAATAGTAATGGTACAACACTGACTGCACATTACCTGATATTAAATAGCAGCTTCTTTACTGTTAATACTTTATCTAAAGAAACATAAAACTATTAATCTTCTCCACGCTCTTTCCTTTCTTCTCTTACGTACCCCTTTCTTTCGTTTTTTTTTTTTTTTATCTTTCTTATCGCTACTAAATTACTCTTTCTTCTCATCCTTGTCTTTGTCCAAGGTCTTGCTCGGTCTTCCTTATCGCAGACTAAGACAATCCCTCTTTCTTCTTAATAATCTTCACCCTCCCTCCTTTTTCACTACGCACTATGGGTGGTTCTCCCGTTCTATCCTTTCGTCCTTGTATTTGTTTGTTTTTTTATCTTTATTTTTTGTTTATCTTTTATTTTCCTTCGATTTTTATTTCTTTTTTTTTTTTTTTTTTGGGGGGGGGGGTCTAATTTGAATTCCTTGTATCCTTTCTCGCCTTTCGTGTATTAACACAGAGATCCTCCTTCTTGTCTTTTCTTTTGCCCTTCTCTCCTCTCCTCTTCATCCACGTTCTCCCGTTCCCTCTTTCCATCTACTTTGCTTCGCTTTCTCCTCTTCCTCCTCCCCTTCCAAGACCATCTTTTCTTCCTTACCCTCTATTAATTCCTCTTCCACCTATCTTTCACTTTCGTTAGCTCCCTGTTCTTCTCTCCCTCCACCGCCTGCAACTCTTCTTCATTTTCCGTCACTTCTCCCTTCTTCGCCAACATTATCTCTTTCTCTCCTACCATGACCCCGTCTTTCCTCTCCACCACGACCTCCCTTCACCTCTTCCACCCATTCTTCCTCCTCCTTCATCCCACCACCTCTCTTTCCTTCACGACCACCCCTTACCCTTCACCAACTCTTTCTCCCTCCTCCACCGCCGCCGCCTCCTCCCCTTCCTCCACCACCACTTCCTCTCTTTCTCTTCCTCTACCACTACCAACCACCTCCTCCATCTCTCTCCCACCATTTTCCACCCTTTTTGGCGTCCCTTGTATGCCCCCCCCCCCTGCACCCCCCGACGCCAGCAATTGAAAAGCAGCGAGAGAAAGGCTGTTGAAAAGAATAAAAGGAGAATGCGTGGGGAAGAGGGAGAGAGGGAGAGAGGGAGGAGAAGGAGGAGCAGATTAGAAGGAAAGTAGTTGAGCAGGAGGAGGAAGAGTCGGCCAGATAAACCCGCAATGCAAAGGACGACGACGGCTGAGGGATAGATCAAAGGATAATATGAAATTGAAAAAGGGAACATAGAGCCTCCGCATTTTTCTCCCTGTTTTTCTTTCTCTCGAGGGATAAGAAGAACCAGCTGGGGCGCCTGAAGCACGAGATGCTGAGTCTTGTTTGGTTCCTCGTCTTTCGATCAGCTAATCGTCTTCGCCAGCGGCAGTGGGCGTGCTGACGCCGGCCGCTGGTGATTTCAACGCGCCGGAATCGCGGCTGTCAGCACCCGGGCGTCATCGGCGTCGTCGCGCTGCATGCCATGTGCTCGAGGCAGGCGATGCAGATCTGCTTGAGCGCCGCCGTGTACTTGTTTGTCTGACGCCATGCTCGTCCATACGCCCGTCCGGCGGAGGCAGCCAACGGACTGCTATTACCGCTACGGATTCCTTCTCGGCGCAGAGGCTTCCCACACCGAGCCTTGTGCGAACGTCCGGTGAAATCCGGGCGGGTTATTGTTCTCGGGAAACAGCCGCTGCATCGCATGCGAGCGCCTCGCCTCTGCGTCGGATTCCTGGAGCCGCGAGTGATCGGTCGGGCCCCCGAGCGGCGGGGACAGCTCAGGTAAGATAATGGCTGGACTGCTCCCTTCCCCCTTCCTCCCCTGCCCCCTCCCTTCCCCTCCCCCCGCGACGAAGAGAGAGGCTTATGGGCCGTGAAAAATCTTGTCAAGCCGCCTTTGCCTTTGACGGCACCTTTGACAGCCTCCGTCACTCGCTGACAGCCTGGTGAGCTGGGAGGGGATGGGGTGGGGGGGGCATATTCACCTTCCCACACCTCCCTTCCATGCTTCCGACGGGCCGGACGCAGGAGAGCAGCGGTTGGCTATTCACAGGCCCTCAAATCCTTTATGGATATGGTCAGCTTTATAACAATTCTCAGGTAACTTCGCCGAGCTGTATTTCTCATTCCAACAGTCAAAAACAGAGCGGGGAAGTGGGAGCGAGACAAAGCTATGCTAATGTCGACATGTGCAAGCTTGGCGGAAGACCTCACAGAAGTGGTCTCTGCGTCGCGTCTCGCCACGACGCTGCGTGTAAGGGGCCAGCGATGCGTGTGAACGGGACGTGCAGGAAGGGAATGCGCAACCCGTAGACGAGAGATCCGATCAACTCTCTGGATTTTGGACATTCAATTTAAATTCACCTAAATCAAGCAACAAACGACTCGATCCCACGCAGGACGCTATTCTGTAGTACGTACTTATCTCATCATGTAACATCCGAATCAAATTTGGGGAAATGATGTGTTTATGATAATAATCCAT
>NW_020871659.1:117979-120479 GCF_003789085.1 Penaeus vannamei | reverse complement strand
AAGATCTGTCTGGAAGAGTGCGTCGACCTCCCGCTCACATGACGAGAGGAAAACTGCGTGTCAGCTGTCCTGCAGGTGGACTATATGGCCAGCTGTTCGGAGATTTAAGGGACCATCTCAAACCCTCGCGAAAGGAGAGGAGAGAGAGAGAGAGGGAGGGAGAGAGGAGAGGAGAGAGAGGAGAGAGGGAGAGGGGAGAGAGGGAGAGAGGGAGAGGAGAGAGAGAGAGAGAGAGAGAGAGAGGAGAGAGAGAGAGAGAGAGAGAGAGAGAGAGAGAGAGAGAGAGAGAGAGAGAGAGAGAGAGAGAGAGAGAGAGAGAGAGATAATTATATCATCATCAGCATAGTTCATAAGAGGGCGAAGAAAAAACACAAAAGATTATGCAAATTACCTCAAAGGATAAAGAAAAATACTTTAAAAACGAAGCAAAAGCGCACAAAAGAGAGAGGCATAGACATCTGCTTTCGGAAAGAATACGAAATCTCCCACTCACAAAATTCAAAAACACTAACAAAAAAAAAGGATAATAATAAAAAGAAAACAAAGGAAAAAAGAAAAAAAAAGAAACATAATAAAAAAAAACACAAAAGGAAAAAAAAACAGAAAAAAACAGAAAAAAAGACAATAAAAATAAAGAAGAAACAAACCATAAAATCAAGACAAAACAAAAAACAAAACAAAAAAAAAAAGGTAAAAAGAAAAAAGGAAATCAAATAACAAAGGCACAGATCTGTCTGGAAGAGTGCGTCGACCTCCCGCTCACATGACGAGAGGAAAACTGCGTGTCAGCTGTCCTGCAGGTGGACTATATGGCCAGCTGTTCGGAGATTTAAGGGACACCATCTCAAACCCTCGCGAAAGGAGAGGGAGAGAGAGGGAGAGAGGGAGGGAGAGAGGGAGAGGGAGAGAGGAGGGAGAGAGGGAGAGGGGGAGAGAGGAGAGAGGGGAGGGAGAGAGAGAGAGAGAGAGAGAGAGAGAGAGAGAGAGAGAGAGAGAGAGAGAGAGAGAGAGAGAGAGAGAGAGAGAGAGAGAGAGAGAGAGAGAGAGAAATATATATCATCATCAGCATAGTTCATAAGAGGGCGAAGAAAAAAACAAAAGATTATGCAAATTACCTCAAAGGATAAAGAAAAATACTTTAAAAAACGAAGCAAAAGCGCACAAAGAGAGAGGCATAGACATCTGCTTTCGGAAAGAATACGAAATCTCCCACTCACAAAATTCAAAAACACTAACAAAAAAAAAAGGAATAATAATAAAAAGAAAACAAAGGAAAAAAGAAAGAAAAAAGAAACATAATAAAAAAAAAAACACAAAAAGGAAAAAAAAAAGAAAAAAAGAACAAAAAGACAATAAAAATAAAGAAGAAACAAACCATAAAATCAAGACAAAAACAAAACAACAAAACAAAACAAAAAAGGTAAAAAGAAAAAAGGAAATCAAATAACAAAGGCAAAGATCTGTTCTGGAGAGTGCGTCGACCTCCCGCTCACATGACGAGAGGAAAACTGCGTGTCAGCTGTCCTGCAGGTGGACTATATGGCCAGCTGTTCGGAGATTTAAGGACACCATCTCAAACCCTCGGCGAAAGGAGAGAGGAGAGAGAGGGAGAGAGAGGGAGAGAGAGAGAGGAGAGAGGTAGGAGAGAGAGAGAGGCGGAGAGGGGAGAGAGAGAGAGAGAGAGAGAGAGACAGAGACAGAGACAGAGACAGAGACAGAGACAGAGACAGAGACAGAGACAGAGACGAGACAGAGACAGAGAAGAGACAGAGAGAGAGACGATAAAAAAAAACCAACAAAAAAAACAGAAACGTAAAAAATAACCAAACAAAGAGAGAAACACCCCAGACGAATTCAGAACAAGGAGAAACAAAAACATAAAAAAAGCAAAAGAGGGAATGAGGAAGCAAAAAAAAAAAAAAAAAAAAAAAAAAAAAAAAAAAAAAAACTGGAAAAGGGGATCCCAGACTAGTCGCAGATGGAGCGAATAGCCTCTCTAAGGGCGGAACACCGTCGGCGGGACAGTGATGAAGACGATTCAGACTCCGCCGTGAGAGGGGCAGGTCGGGTGACGTGTAGAGGCAATAACACGTCGAGAGGAATGCTAGGGAAACGAGGGGGAGAGAGAATGCTATATGCTGTGGAGGTTCTTTAATTCTCTCGTATTTTTTGTTTTTTTCTCGTTTTTTTCTTAATTATGTTTTTTTTTTTTTTTTTGTTTCTCTTTTCGGATTTTTTTTTGTCTATATGTTTTGTTTCTTCGTTTTCTTTCCTTTTGTTTATATTTTTGATTTATGTTTATGTACTATATTTACTGGGACGCACACACATACACACACACACATACAACACACACACACACATACACAGTACACACATCACACATACACAACACACATACTCACACACACAAGAAACACATACTGCAAACAACACATACTCACACACACACAAGCAAACAACACATACTCACACACACACAAGCAAACAACACAAACTC
>NW_020871659.1:110479-112979 GCF_003789085.1 Penaeus vannamei | reverse complement strand
GTTGTTGTTGTTGTTGCTGTTATTGTTGTTATTGTTGCTGTTAATGTTGTTGTTGTTGTTTGTTGTTGTTATGTTGCTGTTAATGTTGTTGTTGTTGTTATTGTTGCTGTTAATGTTGTTGTTGTTGTGTTAATATTAATGTTGTTGTTATTTGTTAATGGTGGTGTTAGGTATCATGATCACGAATATCGTCTGCAATATCATCATCATTATAATCGTCCATCATAATCATCATCATCACCATCAGCAATGTCATTATCGTCATCATCATTGTCCTTACTGTCACCATCATCATCATCATCATCACCACCATTATCACATCCAATAATATCATCATCATCATCATTGACTTTCACCATCCCAGTAGTTACTTCTCTTCTTGTTAATTGTTATCATTTCTATTACGTCACTGTTATTATCATCATTATTATTATCATTATCAGCATCATTATGATTTTATCTCCCATTACTGGCGCGTCGTTCCTTAGCAAGTAACTTTACCTTGGCCCATTGTGAAAGCCACGTTGGGGGGGGGGGGCAAGCCAGCCTCTGTGGGTGCCGGTCCCAAGCCCGGATACAAAGAGAGGGTTGACGTCAGGAAGGGCATCCGGCTGTGAAAAACCCTTGCACAAAACGGATATGGAATGAGCCGTAATAGGAAAATCAGTGGAGGGTCAGCCATAAGGGCGATACCGCATAGAAATGGGAGAGAGCTGAGAAGAGCTGAGAAGAAGAGAAGAAGAAGAGAGAAGAGAAGAAGAAAGAAGAAGAAGAAGAAGAAGAGAAGAGAAGAGCTGAAAGAAGAGAAGAAGAAGAAGAAGAGAGAGAAGAGAGAAGAAGAAGAAGAAGAGCTGAGAAGAGAAGAGGAAGAAGAAGAGAAGAAGAAGAAGAAGAATGAGCTAGAAGAAGAGAAGAAGAAGAAGAGCTGAGAAGAAGAGAAGAAGAAGAAGAGCTGAGAAGAAGAAGAAGAGAAGAAGAAGCTGAGAAGAAGAGAAGAAGAAGAAGAAGAGAAGTAGAAGAAGAAGTGAAGGAGAAGAAGAAGAAGAAGAAGATATTTTCCTTACTAGGAGGTTAGCTTCAGACGGAGGAAGCAAGTTTGTTTTCCAACATTAATAAAAAGAGACAGAACAGCGCTCTCTAGTTGAAGTGCTTTGCAAATTCGTTTGGCTTTGGATATCGCTCTGCTAGGATGTACACACACACACACACACACACACACACACACACACACACACACACACACACACACACACACACACACACACCACACACACACACACACACACACACACACACACAACACACACACACACACAACACACACACCACACACACATACACACACACATATACATATGAACCGATATGTACATGTTAGTTTATTTTATGAAAATCCCTTAGAGAGAGAGAAAAAAAAAAAAAAACAAAAACAAAAAAAAACAAAAAACAAAAAAAAAATTCAGGGACGAACTCCGGTCTCCACATTTTCCTGTGATGTATGTCTTGCATTTTTGATGTAGCTGCGCGGCGTGTCATGGTACGGTCCATTTGAGTATCATGTTGGATTTAGATTAAAAAAAGATACTTTAAAAATTTCCTTGCTTAAGATAATGCAATTTGGGAGATCGCTTGGTGGGTGGAGTAAGTGTGAAAAAAGTTGGGTGATGTTATTAAATATATTTTTTGATAGACGTTATGGTTATGAAATTCGATCAAAACAAACAGATAAAAGGTAAATAACTAACATCCAACTTCAGAAGTTAAGCTCAAAAAAAAAAATAAATAATAATAATAATAAAAAGGAAAATAAAAAATGAAGTTGAGGTCCAAAAAAAAAAAATAAATAAATAAATAAAAAAGAAAAATGGAAGAAAACAAATAAACAAATAATACCCACATTTTCACAAACAAAATAAATTAATACAGCCACGTGGATACCTTTCCTTGTGTGTGACGTCATCACCTTCAGAAGTTGAGGTCCTTGCTCTGAACTTCTCCTGAAGCCGCTCTTCCGAAGATCGCCTGAGAAATGTAATTTTGGTGTAATAGATAAACATTACTGAAAGATGTGTAAGATGTCATTCCAGTATGTTCGTTTTATTATCATTATTGGTGTCGTTATCATTGTTTTTGTTAATAGGTATTATCTTTCTTATCTATAATTATCATTTCTGTTATTAATGTTATCTCTATCATTAGTATTGTTATCATTATCATTGTTATTATCATCATTGCTATTATTGTTATTATTATGATTAATATCATTATAATCATTACTATTATCATTATCATCATCATCGTTATTTCTATCAGTATTATCATTTTTATCACCGTTATTATTCTCATCCGTGTGGCATCCTCCAACTGTTGCCAACTAGCACTTTCTCACACGAAACTCTGGTTACACTTCAGGAATTGCAGTGAAATAATTACACCATTTTTTTTAAAAACAAGGTACTCACAAAAAGATAGGAGTAGGGGGGTGAGGGGGAGGAGAGGG
>NW_020871659.1:87979-97979 GCF_003789085.1 Penaeus vannamei | reverse complement strand
AAAAGAGAAAGAGAGAGAGAAAAAAAAATTGAGATGAAAAAAATAACCAGTAATCTCTATAAAAACATGTCTAATTTCCTCTCACTCTTCAATTCCTCTCTCAGGCAAGGCAATTCGATGCAATAACTTAATCCATTATCCTTAATTCCCCTTCTACATACCACATCCCGAAGACACAATTCCAAAAAAAAAAAAAAAAAAAAAAAAAAAAAAAAAAATCCCCAAAATCCCTTAACTGGAATTGGAATCAAGGAATGGGACCGGAATAAGGAATCGGAAATGCAATTCATCAAGTCGAACGTAAAAAAAAAGAACTCGAGGAATGTTCCAGAACTTTCCTGACAGTTAATGGCCCACAGAAACGGATTTACACAACGGTTTTCGATACGCGGGTTAAAGCCTGGATTGCCGCTGTGTCGTTGCAGTCGAGGCCGAAAAGCGAAGCATCGAGACAGGAATAAATAAATAAATAAATAGAATAAATGATGAATAAATATATGGATAGATAGATAAATATATAAATAAATAAATATATATATATATAGATAGTAGATAAATATATAGATAAATAAATAAATAAATAAATAGATAAATGAATAAATAATAATTATTTAAAATAAATAGATAAATAAATAAATAAAGGAGGGAATAGAGAATGTAAATAAATGATTTGATTTCTGAATAAAGCATCGAGAGAGATTGATAAAGGAGGGAAGAGAGAATGTGAATAAATGATTGGATTACTGAAATCATTTGATTGTTGAACAAATGAAGAAACTATTTGATTACTGAACAAATGAATGAATTATTATATTACTGAATAAATGAATAAATTAGATTACTGAATAAATGAAGAAATTAGGAAATTACTGAATAAATGAAGAAATGGTTAGAGAGATGAATAAATAATTCAATAAATAGACGATTCAATAAATATGTTAATAAAAGATTTCGAGACGCGGGTTAAAACCTGGACCGCCGTTGGTCGTTTCAGTCGAGGCCGAAAAGCGAAGCATCGAGAGAAATTGATAAAGGAGGGAAGAGAGAGAATATGAATAAATGAATAGATGATTTGATTACTGAATAAAGCATCGAGAGAGATTGATAAAGGAGGGAAGAGAGAATGTGAATAAATGAATAGATGATTTGATTACTGAATAAAGCATCGAGAGAGCTTGATAAAAGGAGGGAATAAAGAGAATATGAATAAATGAATAGATGATTTGATTACTGAATAAAGCATCGAGAGAGATTGATAAAGGAGGGAATAGAGAGAAATATGAATAAATGAATAGATGATTGATTACTGAATAAAGCATCGAGATAAATTGATAAAGGAGGAAATAGAGAATATGAATAAATGAATAGATGATTTGATTACTGAATAAAGCATCGAGAGAGATTGATAAAGGAGGAATAGAGAGAATGTAAATAAATGAATAGATGATTTGATATCTGAATAAAGCATCGAGATAAATTGATAAAGGAGGGAAGAGAGAATATGAATAAATGAATAGATGATTACTGAATAAAGCATCGAGAGAGATTGATAAAGGAGGGAAAGAGAGAATGCAAATAAATGAATAGATGATTTGATTACTGAATAAAGCATCGAGAGAGATTGATAAAGGAGGGAATAGAGAGAATATGAATAAATGAATAGATGATTTGATATCTGAATAAAGCATCGAGATAGATTGATAAAGGAGGGAAGAGAGAATATGAATAAATGAATAGATGATTTGATTACTGAATAAAGCATCGAGAGAGATTGATAAAGGAGGGAAAGAGAGAATGCAAATAAATGAATAGATGATTTGATATCTGAATAAAGCATCGGGAGAGATTGATAAAGGAGGAAATAGAGAGAATGTAAATAAATGAATAGATGATTTGATTACTGAATAAAGCATCGAGATAAAATGATAAAGAGGAAATAGAGAGAATGTAAAAAATGAATAGATGATTTGATTACTGAATAAAGCATCGAGAGAGATTGATAAAGGAGGAAATAGAGAGAATGTAAATAAATGAATAGATGATTTGATTACTGAATAAAGCATCGAGAGAGATTGATAAAGGAGGGAAGAGAGAATGTGAATAAATGAATAGATGATTTGATTACTGAATAAAGCATCGAGAGAGATTGATAAAGGAGGGAAGAGAGAATGTAAATAAATGACTGGATAGCTGAATAAATGAAGAAATGATTTGATTACTGAATAAATTAATAAATAATTAAATTACTGAAGAAATTAAGAAATGAGGAGATTACTGAATAAATGAAGAAATTATTAGATTACTGAATAAATTAATAAAATGTTAGATAGGTGAATAGATAATTCAATAAATAGACGATTCAATAAATAATAAATAGATGATTCAATAAATGATTTAATAAATAGATGATTCAATAAATGATTTATTAAATAGATGATTCAATAAATGATTTAATAAATAGATGATTCAATAAATATGTTAATAAAAGATTTCGAGACGCGGATTAAAACCTATAGCGCCTTGAGCCATTTTAGCCAAGGTCCGAAAACCAAAGCAAAGGGATAGAGTGATAAATAAGGGAATAAATGATGGTTGATAAGAAATAATGAAGAAGAAAAAAATCGGTGATTGAGGAACGAAAATTGTGTTCGTGTTTGTTATAAGATTTGCCGGATGGTTGTGCTTTAGCGTGTACGAAAGTATGTGTACATGTAGATGTGCGTTTATGTGTTCTTAATGTACACAGAAACGCACACTAAATCATGAAAGCAAACAGACACGCACAAATTTATTATCAATATACTTGAGTTAACGTATTCATGAAAGCAAAGACACTCACACACGAACACACATCAACACACACATACACACACACACACACATCAAACACACACCACACACACACACACACATCAACACACACACACACATCACACACACACACACACACACACACACACACACACACACACATCAAACACACACACACATACACACATCAACAAACACACATACACACACACAAACATCAAACACACACACCAAACACACACACACATCAAACACGCACACACACGTACACACACACATCAAACACAGACGCTCACACACACACACAAATTTATCACCAATACCTTTGAGTGAATGTGAAAGGAAAATGTACACATCCCATTTTCTGATAGATTTTTTCCCTCTCTCTCGCATGCAACATTCACTATTCATGAGTTTGTCTTCCTTGCAACATATTCCCTGTCCGTTGCAACAAGAAGGCGTCTCTCATTGCCATTGTAATTTAAAATATTCATTGGCTTTTGTGGCTTAGATGTGTTGATCGATGAGTTATTGTTGGTATAATTATTTTTGTTTTTTTCGACGAAGAATTTTTTTTTTTCTGTTTTTCTGTTTCTTTACTTTATTTTATTTTTTATTTCAAACTTATTATTTTTTATTACCCCTTCTTCTTCAAGATAAATTTAATGATAGTTCTTGACATATTTTTTTCTAGGTTAGCAATCTGGCGATGATTTAGGACAATTTGACAGCAAGGTGATGCCTGGTAACAATTTAACAGATTGTTAAGGATTGATGCTTGATAACAGACAGCATGGTGGTGATAACAATTCAAAATATAGCGACGTTATTCGGAAATTTTACGTTCAGTTCATCATCAAAAAATTCTCAAGCACAGCGTCACTTGAGAAATGGAAAAAAAAATAAAAAAAAAAAAAAACAATGACAATAAACAAATATTTATATAATCGGATAAGAGCATAAATGAATGAATGAATGGATGAATAAGAAATAATATGTAAAAGATAAATGAAAAAATAAAAATAAATAAATAAAAGATATATGAATAAATAAAAATAAATAGGTAAAAGACAGATGAATAAATAAAGGTGAATGGATAATTGAAATGATGAATAAATATATACATGAATAAGAAAAAGAAGATAAATCAATAGGTGAAATTAGCGTAACTTTGCATCTTTACTCACCCCTCGGCCACTTGTCTCGGCACTCTTAAAAAAAAATAATAATAATAATAAATAAATAAATAAAAAATAAAAAATTGGTTACACTTTGCGATGTGTCTAAGAAGTCCTGGAAATGTGGGCATATATATGTTTATTTTCTATTTCATGTTTTTGTTTACGTGTTTCATCTTTATTATTATCCCTTAGATATTAGGGAGGAAATAGGTTATTTTGTTTTATTTGAATATTTATTTGGGTATATATAGACACAGAACTCTATATGAATACATTGTAGATACACACACACACACATACACTAGAATGAATTTTCGCCCTTATCGACTTATCTTCCACTAAATACAGAGTAAACTTTCAAGAGTTCCGCGCTAGATCATAACTCGAAAAAACTCTAAATCTCGCGGGGAAGATCACCAGAATGGAAATAGTGACTCAGTAGCGAGGTTCCCTTTCAAATTTTCCCGCCAGACCTCTCGCGAAATTCCGGCGGTGCCACGTCTCGCGCGAGTCCGAGGTGGCCACGTCTCATTAATGAGTATTGTAAATAGTTTTCTACGCTTTTCGCTTCAAATGCATCGATATGTTCGTGTTTCTTCGTCTCGTGCAAAAAAAACAGCTGTTTGGTATTTCAACTTCAATTAACGTCACGGCCAATCATTACCAGTCTCTTAAAAATGTGCTAAACCATTTGCATATTCCTGTATTTTGATTTACATGAAATTATACCGAAATACGTATTTATTAGATGTCCATTCCTTAATACGTGCCGTGTTCTGTTTCATCATATATAACATATTTTTTTTTTTTTTCTTATAATTGCTTGTTACATCCAAACGCGCATGAGCTGCCATCTAGCGGCAAATTTGACAGTAAAGTTGTCACAGTGCTCAGTGCTCATTCCGAAAGTGAAGTTGGTTTACAGTGCTACATTTTTTTCCAAATTCTTCCCCGATATTCTAGTGAAAACAAAAATTTCTTGAGGTTGTGACGATCTCGGGAATAACGGTAAATTCAGTGAAATGCAATAACCAGCGGCAGAAATACGGTTAGAGGTTCGTCACATCCCAGCCGCTTTGACGTCAAAAAGAAGGTAAACTCAATTTGTATCTTTAAATGTCGGTGGCGATCGGAAAGGGTTTCGGGGGCGGAGTCAAAGGGTTAGGGAAATTTTGGGGTTCATAATGAGATCTTTTGTGGTGGTTTGTGCGAATAAGAAAAGTTCCACTCGCTCGTTCGTTCGCGCGACACTGATTCGAATCTCCCGGAGTCGAATCTTGTCTCCGATTCTTTTTTTTTTTCTATTTTCCACTTTATTTCACTTTCTTTATGATTACGATTCTTGGCTCGGGTTTTTCAAATTCCACTTTCTTTTGCTTTTTTTCGAAATGCCTGTTTTGGGCGAAATCGACCCTCAAAAACAAACTAACGATTGTTGGCTTGGATCTTTGTTGTGAACAAAAACAAATGACACACACAACACACCACGCACACGCACACGCACACGCACACGCACACGCACATGCACACGCACACGCACACGCGCACACACACAAAACAAATACAAACATAAAACACATACAGACACACATGGATACGGATACACGCATACACATGCAATATACACTCACAAACACTCCACCACAAGCATAATCTAACCAGCCACAACCCAATAAAATATTCAAAAATCCTAACAGATCACTCAACACACACAAAGAAAAAGAAGCCCCCCCTCTCCCCCTTCCTTCCCCTTCCCTCCCTCCCCCCTCCCCCTCCCTCCCTCCCTCCCCCCCTCCCCCTCCTCCCTTCCCCCCCCTCCCCCCCCTCCCCTCCCCTTCTCCCTCCTCCCCCCTTCTCCCCTCCCCCTCCCCCTCCCCCTCTCCCCCCCTCCCCTCTCCCTCCGTCCCCCTTCCCCGAATTCCTCATATTGGCATAGTTTATTCACGAGTCAGACGATGTGGCAACGTGGCTCTTAACGAACGCGGCGCTCTAATGCTTCGTGGAGTGGGGAAAATAAATGACTTTTTTGTGGGTTTCCTTTTTTTTTTTTTTACATTATTTGTTGATTTGTTTATTTATCTATTCATTCGTTATTGTTATTATTGTTGTTATTATTATTATTAGTATTATTGATATTATTATTATTTGTTATTGTTATTGTTATTGTTATTGTTATTATTATTATTTTATTATTATTATTATTATTATTATTATTATTATTATTATTATTATTATTATTATTATTATATCATCATATTCATCATCATCATCATCATCATCATCATCATCATCATCATCATCGATCATGTTATTTTCTGAATCTTCGCTACAAGAGAAAAATTAAATGTTCACTATATTTTCACTATCGAACTTTTACTGTCTTCTTTGTCTATCTTCTTAGGTTCTATTGATTGGTTGTTATTAGTTTGTTGATATATATTAATCTTTTTACTTTTTATCTCTCTTCTCGTCTCTTTCTCCGTATTTTTCTCTTCTTTCCTTTGACCCTTTTCATTTTCCATCTTATTATTTCTCCTTTCTTCCCATTTTTACTTTTTTCTCACTTGTCTGTCTCCTTCTTCGTCTTTGTTATTATTGTTCTTCCTTTTTTCTCGCCATTCTCCTTCTTCCTATTTTTTTCTTTCTTTCTTTTCTCTTCTTCCTCTTCTCTTTACGTCTTCCTGATCTATCCATGTTCCCTATCTTTTTTCTCCTCCTTTCTACCTTTTCCCCTTTTTCTCCTCATGTCGCTTTTCTCTCTCCTCCTTTCTCCTTCTCCCATCTTCTTCCTTTCTCCTCCGTCCACCTCTTTCTCTTCCTCTATTCTTCTTATTTCTGTCTCACCTTTCTCCGCCGTCTCCTCCTCCTTCTCCTCCCACTTGTTTTCCCTTCTTTCTCCTCATCCTCCCTTTATTTCTCCCTTTTCTCTCCCCTCTTCCTATATTCTTCTTTTCCTCATTCTTTCTTTACCTCTTCGTTGTTTGTTTTTCTTCTTCACCACTTCCCCTTCATTTTCTCTCCCCTCCTCTCCATTATTTTCCTTTCCCCCTTTCTTCCTTCTCGTCCGTTCTTCCTCTCCACTTCTTCCCTCCTTCCATCTCTTTCTTTTGCTTCTCTCTTCCCCTTCCCCTCCTATCTTTTAATTTTCTTCCTCTCTTCCCCTTCTCCTCTTCTCTTTCCCCTCTCCTCCTTTCTTTCCCTTCTCCTCCTCTTCCTCTTCTCCTCATCTCTTCCCCTTCCCTTCCTATCTTCCAATTTTCTTCCTCTCTCCCCTTTCTCTTCTTTTCTTCCCCTTCTCCTCCTCTCTTCCCTTTCCCCTCCTATCTTCCAATTTTCTTCCTCTCTTCCCTTTCTCTTCCTCTCTTCTTCTCTCCCCTCCTTCCATCTTCTCCTTTTCCTCCCTCTTCCTCTTTTCTTCTCCTCCTCCCTCCCCATCAAAGCCGCCACAGGAAACGCCCCGTCAAAGGCAAGCGTTTTACAGAATCCTCTCAGCGCCCGCGGAAAGACGGATTCAAAGGCTGAAGAAAATGCTTCCCCCTTCTCCCTTCCCCTTCCAACAGCGGCAGCAGCAGCAGCAGCGATAGCAACAACGACAACAATAACACAACAACGACGGCGACAATACAACGACAGCGACAGCGACAACAACAACAACAGCAATAACAACTACGACAACAACAGCACGACAGCGACAGCGACACGACAACAACAACGACAGCAATAACAACTACGACAACACAGGAAAACAACGACGACGATGACGACGACGACGACAAACAACAACACAACAACAACAGGAACAAAAACATTAGCAGTAGTAGAGACAACAGCAAACGGACCAGAACAGCAAACACTAACCACAGCAACAACAGTAGCTACAACACCAACGACAACAACGAAAATCAAGAACAACAACAACAACCACAACCAAGAACTCCCCCACTCGACGAGAGCCGACCTTCGAAATCAGCCCGAAGTCGCCTCATCCTTCTCTCCGTCTCAAGGTTTCTCGTCCCCTTGGCTCGGCGACGCCTCCGCTGCCCCTAATGACATCCCTTATGCAAATGACCCTTTGATTACACCGGTTCCTGGACGCCCGCAATCCTATTAAGGATGATGGGGTAATAGTTGCCGCCCACGCACCGCTTCGGAGGCGTGTCCGAAGGGCTTTCTGGAGGTCGATGAGATTCGGGATCTTGTCTCGTCTGGGGGAGGGGAAGGGGGGGGGAGGGGGGGGGGAAGGGGAAGGGGGTTAAGGGGGGGAAGGGGGTGAAAGGGGAGGGGAATGGGGTTAAGGGGGAGGGGAGGGGGGTGAAAGGGGGAGGGGAAGGGGGTTGTTATGGTGTGTAGTGGGTGTAGGTCGTGGTGGTGAGGGGGGGGGGTGAAGGATGCGTGGGTGTGCTTGTGTTCGCTTGATGCGCTGTCATGTATGTTCTCTCTTTCTCTCTCTCTCTCTCTCTCGATCTCTCTGTCTCTCTCTCTCTCTGTCTCTCTCTCTCTCTCTCTCTCTCTCTCTCTCTCTCTCTCTCTCTTCTCTCTCTCTCTCTCTCTCTCTCTCTCTCTCTCTCTCTCTCTCTCTCTTTCCTCTCTCTCTCTCTCTCTCTCTCTCTCTCTCTCACAAAATAAACTAACAAATAAACGCACTCACACAAAACAAAGGGACAAACACATACACACAAAACTAACAAACACATACACACAAAACAAACAGACAAACGCACACCACACCTACACACACACACACACTCCCGCACGACAACGCGAATTATGAATGAGCTCTGTGACAGACCTCATTCATAATTCAACAAGGCGGTGTCACGAGCGGAAACAACACGCAATCTATCACAACTTGAGGTAATTAACAACCCTCCCGTGACACAGGGAGCTAGCGACACACGCGGGAAGGTGTCAATTTTATGGCTCGGGAAAGAGAGAGGACATAGGGGTGGGTCGTGACTGCATGTCCATTGGCATGTGGGAATGTGGTCGGGTGGTCGAGAGAAAACGCTTTTGATAGATGTTTGATAGAAAGTGCTTTTGATATATGTTGATGTTAGATGTTTGGTAGAAAACACTTTTGTTATTATATGTTGATGTTAGATTTTGATAGAAAATGCTTTTGATATATGTTGATGTTAGATGTTTGATAGGAAACTCTTGATATATATTGATGTTAGGTTTTGATAGAAAACACTTTTGATATATGTTGAAGTTAGATGTTTGATAGAAAACACATTTATATTGATGTTAGATTTTTGATAGAAAATACATTTGTTCTTATATATTGATGTTAGTTTTTGATAGAAAACACTTTTGATAGACGTTTGATGGGCTGGTTGATAGATTTTTTTTTATATAGAAAACACTTTTGATGTTAGTTTTTTTATAGGAAACAGTTCTGAGGTAAGACGTTTGATAGAAGATATTTTTTAGGCATTGGTTTGTTCAGCCACTTAGGACGCAGCGAAAATTTTGTTTGATTTTGCATTGTGATTTACTTAAATTGATGCATCTCAAAGTACTTAGTTCTAATAACGCTGAATCTTAGTCTTCATGTGAATAGTCGTAGAATTATTGGTCTACCTATCAATATTGCGCTTATATAAAGGATTTTTAACTAAATTGTCATAATAAATCAATGTTTCCGCCATTACAGTTTGCCGATAGAGGTTTTGTGATGAAATTTCAAGTGAAACTAAAATAAACTAAATCGTGAGAAATGAATATATTCGGTTGTCTTGGGTATTGGGAATGTAAATGTGCGTCGCCAATAATCACGCGAAATAGTGCTTAGACGCATGCACACAGGCCTTTGTAGACATGCATACCCACACGCGCACACACGCATGGGCGTACGTACACGGATAAGAATGTATACGGATACACGTGCACGCATGTACATAGAAACGAACGCAAACACAATCATAACACGAAGACACGTATTCATACACACGTATACACGCCCGCAACACACGCACACACACGCGCGCGCACACGCACGCACGCGC
>NW_020871659.1:80479-82979 GCF_003789085.1 Penaeus vannamei | reverse complement strand
AGTTCCCTCCCTCTCCTCGTGTTTTTCGTCTTACCACTCGTCCAGGCGCAAGCGTTTTAATTCTACCATGTTCTCTGTTGCTGTATCGTTACCACCATCCCTTCTGTCTGTCTGTCTGTCGTGTCAGGATCTGCCCTGTCTCTCTCCTGACTCATTCTCCTCTATACCTGCTAACTGTTGTGAATTCTCTCTGCTAGAATTGACCTGCCTACGCCTGTACTGTTTACTTATGTTTCTACCTCAGCTGCGCTCTCTACTTTCTGCACGTTACACGCTCCTCGGAAACCGCGACATATTCTCCCCTCCACGTATGGCACTTCCGTTAACTAGGCGGTGCGCCTCAGCTAATCATTTTAGCCCTCCTCGGTTTTTATCCTACCGCGTACCTTCCGGTTACATTGTGGCTTTACCCTCCCTCATCGGCATAATAACATTAGACATTTATTACCATGTGGTTAGTTTTTCTCCTCGTCGTCTCTTACACGTGCTTCTCTCTCTCATATGTTGGCTATTGTCTCTCTCTCTCTCTCTCTCATCTGTGCTTCCTATCTTACTGCAGTGGTGAATTTGAGCTTTATACTTATATAACTTTATAAAGTCTGGGGCGTCTTCGCGTCGCATTGTTATTATTGGTATGCCCTGATCCTTCTGATAAGTCGTCACTTTAACTGCCAAACTATATCCTTTGCCGCAGGCCCAGATCATCTTCATAGTTTATTCCCCAATAGTACTCTCCGACGCCCTCTCTTTATCAACCACGTCTACGTATATACTTCCAACCTTAAAAAATAATTCGAGTTGACTCAATATTGCGGCTCTTCTTCGGGCGGTTTTTACAGCGGATAACTAACAATACTTTCAATAAATTCTGGATGTTTTTATTGCCGGGACCCCGAGATGGGAAAGGCTTTTTGGATGTTGAAAAAAATTTTTTTTTTTTTCTTCGTGTATTACCCTCTCCTTCTTCTCTTGTCCTCTTCCTCCTTTTCTCTTCTCTCACTCCTCTTTCTCTCTCTCTCTTTCTCTCTCTTTACTCCTCTCTTTCTCTCTCTTTCTGCTCTCTCTCTTCTCTCTCTTACTCTCTCTCTCTCTCTCTCTCTCTCTTCTCTCTCTACTCTCTCTCTCTCTCTCTCTTCTCTCCTCTCTGCTCTCTCTCTCTCGCCCTCGCCCTCGCCCTCGCCACCTTCGCCCTCGCCCTCTCCTCTCCTCCCTCTTTCTCCCTCTACTTCCTCCCTCCCTCCCCTCCCTCCCTCCTCCCTCCCTTCCCTTCTCTCGCTCTTCTCTCTCTCTCTCTCTCTCTCTCTCTTCTCTCTTTCTCTCTCTCTCTCTCTCCTCTCTCTCTCTCTCTCTCTCTCTCTCTCTCTCTCTCTTCTCTCTCTCTCTCTCTTCTCTGTCTTCTTCTCTCTCTCTTTTCTTTTTTCTCTTTTATCTCTCTCTCTCTCTCTCTCTCTCTCTCTCTCTCTCTCTCTCTCTCTCTCTCTCTCTCTCTCTCTCTCCTTCTCTCTCTCTCTCTCTCTCTCTCTCCTCTCCTCTCCCTCCCTCCCTCCCTCCCTCCCTTCCCTCCCCCTCTCCCCCCCCTCCCTCCCTCTCCCTCCCCCTCTTCCCTCTCTCCCTCTCCTTCCCTCCCTCTCCCTCTCCCTCTCTCTCAAAACTCTCTTAAAAAAGAAAGGACAAAAATTCTCTCGCCGCCCGCACCGTTCAGATCGCCCACAAACAGCTGAAACGAACCCGGTGAAAAGCGCCTGTGATTACCACTGAAACGGGAAATTGTGAAACCGACAGAGCAGGATTCACGGGGGAGATAATTGGCGCGAGTTTTTGAAAGAAAAAAAAAGGAAAAAAAAAAGGAAAAAAGAAAAAAGAATGTATGTATGATAGAGAGGAAGGGAGGGAGGAGGAAGGGTAGGGGAATTCGGGGAAGGACAGGGAAAAAAGAGAGAAGAGAGAGGAAGGGAGAGACAGAGAGAAGAGAGATGATGAGAACGAGCGAAGAAAGCGAGAGAGAGAGAAAGAGGAAGAACGAGCCGATAAGGAAAGCAGCAGAGAGTAAGGAGAAGAGATCGAATGTACGAAAAAAGAAAGAGAAATAATAAATAAAAAGAAGAAAGAGAAAGAAATAAAAGAAAAAAGAGAGGAAAGAGAAATATTAAGAAAAAGAGAAAGACTAGTCGAGAGACAGGCCATTTGTACAAAGGGGGAATTACAGAACAGAATAAAATTACACTCAACGACCAAACGCACTCGATGGAGGGACAAGGAGGCGAGTTACACACATATCACCAAAAAAAAAATTCCCTCAAGGCCCAGACGACAAAAAATACACCAAACATGTAAACATACATCGTGTCTCCCCTTCCATTTTTTTCTTGGATGTTAGAGGGGGGAGTAACCAGTATCTGTGACAGGAAAAAAAAAGTAGCTGTACAGACTAGGCGGCCGGGGGGAGGGGGGGGTAACCAGTATATGTGACAGGGACAAAAAAAAAAAAAAAAAAAAAAAA
>NW_020871659.1:72933-78705 GCF_003789085.1 Penaeus vannamei | reverse complement strand
GCTGCGCGTGTGTATGTGTATGTGTATGTGTGTGATGTGTGTGTGTGTGTGTGTGTGTGTGTGTTGTGTGTGTGTTGTGTGTGTGTGTGTGTGTGTGTGTGTGTGTGTGTGTGTGTGTGATCCAGAGTTATTGCATTTCATGTTCTGAATCGGGTTTGTATTCACAGCGATCGTGGACCTTCAAACAAAGACAAAAAATAATAGTAATAAGAAATAATAAATAGGTAAATAAATAGATAAATAGGTAAATAAATAGATAAATAGGTAAATAAATAGATAAATAGGTAATAAATAGATAAATAGATAAATAAATAAATAAATAAATAGACAAATGAATAAATAAAGATAGATTAAGGTCAGTGCTGCAGGCAATGATTTTCTGTCTTTCTCTTGTTTTGTTTTTCTGTCTATGCTTTTACTCTTTTATTCATCTCTATTTTCCACGTGTCTCTCTTCTTCCCTTCCAAGTTTATCTTCCATTCTCTCTCTGCTCATTTCCGCTTGCCCTCCATCTCTCCTCTCCTTTTTCTCTTCTCTCTCCCCCTCCTTCTCCTCCACCACAAGCATTATCTCCCTTTCCTTTTCCTCCCTATCCCCCCACCCTCTCTCCATCCTCTACCCTCCTTGCATTTTTTTGTCTCTCTTCCTCCCTCTCGCCCTTCCCCCCTATTTCGCACCTCCCTTCCCCTCTCCCTCTATCCTCGTTCCTATCCCCTCTCTTCCTCCCTTTATCTATTTTCTCTCTACCCCTCATCTTCCCCTCCCTGTCTACCCCTTCTCTCCCTGCTCCCCCTTTTCTCCTCTTTTCTCACCATTCTTTTACTCCCTCCTCGTCTCCCCCCACTCTCTTCCTCCCTCCTCACCCCTCCCTGTCTATCCCTTCTATCCCTCTTTCACCCTTTACCCTCTCCTCTCACCCTTCTTTTTACTCCCCTCCTCCTCCTCTCCCTCCCAATCTCTCCCAAAGCTCCTCCACCCCCCCCCTCATGAGTGGGGGCGTGGCTGACTGCGTGCGACCGCGTGACCGCTTTCGGGGTGGAGTGGGGGTGAGGGGTGGGGGGAGGCAACGAAATCGTGCTCCCCCCGGCGCCTTCTTATGCAAATGACGCCCCTGGATGTGTCTTTTTTAAGGTAGGGGAGAGGGGGCTGGAGTGGAGGGAGTGGAGGGTGGGAAGGGATGGTATTTGTAGTGTATTTGCAATGATTGTGAATGTCGTTGGGTTGCTTCATCAGGGTGGTGTGTCTTTGTGTGTGTCGTGATCTCTTTTTTATGGATGTTTATGTTCGTTCTCTCTCTCTCTCTCTCTCTCTCTCTCTCTCTCTCCTCTCTCTCCTCTCTCTCTCTCTCTCTCTCTCTCTCTCTCTCTCTCTCTCTCTCTCTCTCCCTCCCTCTCTCCTCTCCCTCTCCCTCCCTCCCTCCCTCCCTCCCTCCCTCCCTCCCTCCCTCCCTCCCTCCCTCCCTCCTCCCCTCCCTCCCCCCTCTCCCTCCTTCCTCCCTTCCCTCCTTCCCCTTCCCTCCCTCCCTCTCTCCCTCCCTCCCACCACAATCCTTTTCTCCCTTTCTTTTCTTCGTTCATCATCATTATTATTGCTGTTGCTGTTATTATTGTTGTTTTGTTTTATTATATTGTAATTGTTGTTGTTTCATCACAATTACAATGTAATTGTTAGCAGAATTATTGCTCTAGTATTTTTGTTATTCTTATTACGTTTCTTGTTATCCTTCATAAAGATTACACACAAAGCACACGCGAGTAGATCTGTAGCAAGAATGACAGATGTTCAGTCCTCTTTAAGACATTATAAATGAATAACTTTGCAGGTGAAGAATCCTTGACTTTTTTTTTTTTTATCCAGAGGAGGTTTTCAAATGAAAGAATGGAAAATTGAAACTTCAATAACTCATCTTTTCAGCAAGTGTTGTTGCAATGAACTCTGTTGAATGACTATTAAAAGGGTGCGTCAGGTTGCAGGAGATATGCTAATTAGCCTTTTCTGTTCCCACAGGTAAGAGGTGGTGACTTAATACACGAGGAAACGTAAGTCTTTACTGTTTATTTTTTTTTAAATGTTTGTTTGATTTTTTTTTCTCCGACTAGTGAAAATTGAAGCAAGTGCGATCTTTTAACATATTTTCTCCGAGTTGCCGAGTAGGTTGTTTAGATTTCCCATTATTTCTTGTTCATTCATCAATCTCATTCATTCATTTTTTTCCTGTATCCCCTTGTAACACCCGTTTATCATTCTTTCCCTCTTTCGCTTATTCATTATTCATTATTTACATTCTGAATTTTCATTTATTTTCTTTTGGACTTTTCGAAAATGCAATATTCAACACCCGGTGGTCATGAACGCGTCCTGTGCTTGAGGAAAACGTCATGAATTGAACGCGTCTCGTGCATGGCTCGCCAAGAAAACATGATTTGAACGCGTCTCATGCATGGCTCGTCAAGAAAACGTCATGAATTGAACGCGAATGAACGTTTGTCGTGCCTGACTCACGAGGAACGTGAACGTGAATAAGGTGTTCATCGTATTCACTTGAACTTCTGGTGATCGGCGCTGAACAGGAGGAAGATTGCTTGGGTGTGTTATTTGCCGTAATGAACATTTGTGAACAGGATGGCATGCGTGAAGAACAGGCTGCGGGCGGCCGGCGCGGGGGGGGGCTTTTGTTGTTCACAGCCTGTTATCTGTGTGTTGGTTTTGTTGTTCTTTGTGTTTTTGTCTTTCGTTTGGTCCTCTCTCTCTCTCTCTCTCTCTCTCTCTCTCTCTTCTCTCTCTCTCTCTCTCTCTCTCTCTCTCTCTCTCTCCTCTCTCTCTCTCTCTCTCTCTCTCTCTCTCTCTTCTCTCTCTTGCTCAATTCTGTCTGGAATTCTTACTCATACTCACTCACTCACACTTACTGGTTCAATACTTCCAATATACACTTTCTTACTTGTTCGCTCACTCACCCACCCTACAACCCACCCACTCGCTCAACAACTCACCTATTCACTCAATAACCCACCCACTCGCTCAACAACTCACCTATTCACTCAACAACCCACCCACTCACTCATTAACTAACCCACCCACATTCATTCACACAAACTCATCTCTCACTCATCCACGCTTACTCACTTAGTGTGTGAGTAACGCGTGCACATAGCGATCATTTTATTGCTTTCGGTGCCGTTTTGGAGTGGCACTCGGGGAAGGGGGAGAATATCCTGGCACTGGGGCTCTATATTTGGCTCTCTGTGGCCCTGTTCTGGTGTCTGGGTTAAAGGGATAGGAGTGTTCTTCCACTGTATATGCGGCACTGTATATGGCACTGTATACAATGTACTTGGTTTCCGGGTAATGAGGTGTTAGTGTTCTTTTCACTATGTGGAACCGAATACTTGTACAGTGTTTCCCGTGGATTTAGGGGAGAGGGGGAGTGGGGAAGGCAGGAGAAGGGAAAGCGGACAGAAACGGCGAGAGGAGGGGGAGGGAGAGGAGGGAGGGGGGGGAGAGGGATGAGGGGGGGAAGAAAAGGGAGAGGGAGGCGAGAAGAGGGAAGGAGAGAGAGGGAGGAGAGAGAGGGAGGGGGAAGAGAGAGGGAGGGGGAGGGAGAGAGAGGAGGGGGAGAGAAGGCGAGGGGAGGCCGGGAGGGGGAGAGAAGGCGAGGGGAGGGCGAGGAGAGGGAGGCGAGAGAGAGAGGAGAGAGAGAGGAGGAGTGAGGGGGAGAGAGAGAGGGAGGAGGGGAGAGAAGGGGGGAGAGGAAGGAAGACGGAGGGAAGGGAGAGGAATGAGGAAAAGAAAGCGAAGACGGAGGAAGGGAGAGAGAGGAGTAAGAGAAGGAGAAGAGAGAAGGAGAAGGAGACAGTTGTTCTTTGGCACTATGTGGAAACCGAATACGTTGTACAGGTTTCCGATTTAGGAGAGAGGGGATGGGGAAGGGGAGAAGGGAAAAGGGGACAAGAAGGGTGAAAGGAGGGAGGGGGAGAGGGAGGGGAAGGGGGAGGAGGGGAGAAGAGAGGAGAGGAAGGGGAGGGGGGAGGGAGGTGAGAAGAGAGGGGCGGGAGAGAAGGGAGGGAGAGAGAGTGGGAGGGAGGGGCGAGAGAGAGGGAGGGAGAGGGGGAGAGAGGGAGGGGGAGAGAGAGGAGGAGAGAGGGAGGGCAGAGGGGAGAAGAGGGAGGGGGAGGGGGGGGAGGGGAGGGGGAGAGAGGGAGAGGAGGGGGAGGAGGGAGGAGAGGGAGGAGAGAGGAGGGGTAGGGAGGAGAGGAGAGGAGGGGAGGGGGGAGGGGAGAAGAGGAGGGGAGGGACAAGAGAGGGAGGAGGGGAGAGGAGGGAGAGAGGAGGAGGAGAGGAGAGGAGAGGAGGAGGGGAGAGAGGGGAGAGGGAGAGGAAGAGGAAGAAAGAGGGAGAGGAAGAGAAAGAGGAAGAGGAAGACGGAGGGAAGAGGGAGAGAGGGAGAGGGAGAGGGAGAGGGAGAGGGAGAGGAGAGGGAGAAGGAGAAGGAGAAGGAGAAGGAGAAGAAGGAGAAGGAGAGGAGAGGAGAGGAGAGAGAGTAGAGGTAGAGGTAGAGGTAGGGTAGAGGTAGAGGTAGAGGTAGAGTAGAGGTAGAGGTAAGAGGTAGAGGTAGAGGTAGAGGTTAGAGTAGATGTGGTAGGTAGAGGTAGAGGTAGAGGTAGAGTAGAGGTTTAGAGGGAGAGGGAGAGGGAGAGGGAGAGGAGAGGGAGAGGAGAGGGAGGAGAGGAAGAGAGAGAGAGGAGAGAGAGAGGAGAGGAGAGAGAGAGAGAGAGAGAGAGAGAGAGAGAGAGAGAGAAGAGAGGAGAGAGAGAGAGAGAGATGGCCCTTTTCTGTGGCACTGTTACATATAATGAGGGAGAAAGAAGGTTTTCCGTAGTGGCACTATATATGGCACCTTTTATGGGACTTCCATGTTCTCAAAGATGAGGTGTTGGAGCATAGGCCTACCTGCGAACACAATGGGGGAGAGGAACGTAAGAGAGTTGGAAATGAAAGGGGAGGAAGAAGGAAAATAGGAAGGTATGAAGAGAAGAATGAATAGAGGAAGAGAGGGAGAGAGGAAGAGAGAGAGCCAGAGCCAGAGACAGAGACAAAGACAGAGAAATAAAAGGCAAGGAAAAAGAAATTATAGAACAAATAGTACTGTCTCAGTTGCCGCATCGTGATTCCCGTCGAAATAACGCGAGTGGCCAGTTTTCGATGCGCAGTCTGTCGCCCCTTTAATAATGCAAAACTAATTAACAAAATGCAAATACAAACATAAGCCAGATTTTGCAACCAGTGCGTTTGACAGGTTGGTCTAATTGTCAATTACTTTTTTTCATTCAACTAACAGGAAGTTTTTAAATGTAGTGTTATAACGGTTCTCCATTGACGGCTCCGAAAGGTCATTGGGTTCACGATGTGGAAGAATTTAGAGTCGTTTCAAGGCCGTTAAGGTCGTTGATTTATGGGAAATGTCCTCTTAATTCACCTTTAGAGTCAAAGTCGCGTTTACTAACGAAAGTTCAAAGCCTGGGCGGGAACATGTTTTTTTTCCTTTCCTTTTTCTTTTTCTCTTTTTCTTTTTCTTTCTCTCGTTGCCTTTGTCTTTCTTTTCTTTTTCTTTCTTTCGGATGGATTTTCTTTCGTTTTTTTTTTCGTCTGTCTGTGCCAATGGTTTTGTTGTTGCGTGTGCTCGCTTTTTCCCCCTCATTTATTTTGTTTTTCTCTTCTCTTTTCGTATCCTGGTTGCATTTTTCTTCTTTCCGTTCTCTTTTCTCGAAACTAGCG
>NW_020871659.1:60433-67933 GCF_003789085.1 Penaeus vannamei | reverse complement strand
CGATCACACACCATAACCACACCATACTCACCATACCCGAATCTCCCGATCAGCACCATCGTTTACAGTGCGTCTCCTCCTGCTTGGGAAGATTACAGTAGAGGGCTATGAAGGCAGCTTCTGTTCGCTTTTAGGAGCCAGCGGTAAACACTTGCCTTGTTGTGGGGCGGCCGGCTGCCGGTCGGGGCTGTCAGGGGCTCCTCCTTGTTCTTCTTGTTCTTTGTTCTTTCTTCTTTTTTTATTTCTTTTCTTCTTCTTTCTTCTTCTTCTACTTTTTTGTGTTTTGTTGTTCTTCTTCTCTTTTTCCTTCTTCTTTTTTCTTCTTCTTTTCTTCTTTCTTTTCTTCTTTTTGTTGTTCTTCTTTTTCTCTTCTTCTTCGTTATTTTCTTCTACTTCTTCTTCTTTCATCCCTTTCTCCTTCTTTCTTTTATTTTCTTCTTCTTCTTCTTCCTGTGTGTGGTGTGTCTGTGTCTGTGTGTTCTTGTCTGATGTGTCTGTGTGTGTGCTGTGTGTGTGTGTGTGTCGTGTGTGTGTCCCTCCTTTGCCTTCCTCGGCAATAATATATAAAATTCAGTAACGATCTGAGGAATGAACTCGGGGCAAAAAAAAAAACAATCCAGACAGGAGATTCTTTTAAAGTTTGTCAGAGGGGGGGAAGGAGGGGGAGGGAGAGAGGGGGGGAGGGGAGAGGGGGAGGAGGAGAGAGGGAGGAGAGGGAGAGAGAGAGGAGAGAGGAAGGAAGAGTTAATTCGGGTTTAATGAGTGAACGAGAGTCTTCCATAGAGCCTATGAACGCCATCAATATGCAGGAGAGGCAGAGGAGGGAAAGAGCAGGGAAGAAGGGAAGGGGAAAGAGAGAGGGAGAGGGAGGGAAAGGGGAAGGGACGGAATGTGGGAGATGAGAGGTTAGAGGAGAAAGGGAGAGAGGCTGAGATTGTTATAGTGTGTAAAAGGTTCTTGGTGTTGTCCAAAGATAATAAAAGGGGAAACGGCGTTTGAACTTGAACGCGTCTAAAAAATCAAAGGAAAATGGGGTAGATAAAGAGATAAAGAGATTTAGATGTATAGGAAGAGAGCAGTAAAAGAAAAGGGAAAGAGGAAAGAGGATAGATAGAGAAAGAGGAAGATGTAGAGATAGATATAGGGGATAGATAGATATATAGAGATAGAGTAAGAGAGAGAGAGAGAGAGAGAGAGAGAGAGAGCAGAAGAGAGAGAGATGACGAGAGATGGGAGATGAGAGGATGACGGATGAGAGGAGAGAGAGAAGAGACGAAGGCAAGTAGAGGAGGGGAGAGAGAGAGAGCGAGATGGAGAGGGAGAGACTGAGAAAGAGATTTATGGAGATGAGAAAGAGAGAGAAGAGATGGATGAAGAGAGCAGAGAGAGAGAGAAGAAGAGGAAGAGAGAGAGAGAGAAGAGAGAGAGAGAGGGAGGGGGCAGGATGATTAAATGTGTTCTCATGGATTTACGTGAGAGAGAGAGAGAGAATGATTCGAGTGAGCAAGGAGAGGGATGGAGAGAAAAGAGAAAGAGATAAAAAAGGAAATCGTCGAAAAGGAAAAAAACGTGAGAACAGAAAAAAAACAAAGAGTGAGAATAAGAGAAAGAGATAAACGAAAGAAAGAAAGAGAAAGCGAAAGAGAAAGAGAGAAAAAAGAGAAAAGAGAAAAAAAAAAGCGAAAGAGAAAGAGATAGGATCACAATATTCTTTGAATTCCTGTTTACCGCCGTTAGGAGCGAGCACTGTTACCACTTTGTATCCTGTTTTTGTGTGCTTGTCTGTTTTTTGTTTTTGTTTCCTGTCGTTTGTTTATCGGTTGTTCTGTTGGTTTCACGGTTATTGGCCTTTTGACATTGCCCATCGATTTCATGTCGTATTGTATCTCATTTATTCGTTTTTCTATTTATTCAATGTTTAACCCTTTTTTTTTTTTCGGGAATCGCCCAGTCATCCTCTTCGTTGTCATCGTGATTAGTAATGATAATTAGTAATTAATTATGGGAAGAGTTATTAGAAACTTCTTTGCCCCCCCAAAAAAAAAGATAAATAAATAAAGAAATAAGATGATTACCGTTGCTCCGAATCCCGTATACATGTCACAATGTTTACAGACAGATGTGTGCGAATGCCGAGTAAATATGTCGTATTTGCATAACAGAGCCCAAGACATTGCGCGTTCTGAAGAGGTTTTGAGTTGAATTCTTAACGTTGTTGGGCGCTGCTCTCGAGTCGGGCCGGGGCGTCTTCCTGCGCGGGCTTTTGTGTCGTCCTTTCTTAGGTATTGATTGCTTGATTTTTATTTTTATTTTACTCAAGATTTTTTTCTAAGATTTTTTTTTTTTTTTTTTTTTTGGGGGGGGGGGGACGGTTTGCGTTTTTTTTTTTTTTTTTTTTTTTTTTTTTTTTTTTTTGTTGTGTGGTGGTGTGTGTGTGTGTGGTGTGTGGTGTGTGTGGTGCTGTGTGTGTGTGTGTGTTTTGTGTGTGTGTGTGTGTGGTGTGTGTCCCCCCTCCTTCTCCGTGCCTCTCTTCTCTCTCTCTTTCTCTCTCTCTCTCTCTTCTCTCTCTCTCTCTGCTTCTCTCTCCTCTCTCTCTCTCTCTCTCTCTTCTCTCTCTCTCTCTCTCTCTCTCCCTCCCTCCCCTCCCTCCCTCCCTCTTCTCTCCTCTCCCTCCCTCTGCCCTCCCCTCCCTCCCTCCCTCCCTCCCCCCTCCCTCCCTCCCTCCCTCCTCCCTCTCTTCTCTCTCTCTCTCTGCTCTTCTCCTCTCTCTCTCTCTCTCTCTCTCTCTTCTCTCTCTCTCTCTCTCTTCTCTCTTCTCTCTCTCCTCCTCGTTCTCTCTCTCTTTTCTCTCTCTCTCTTCTCTCTCCAATTTCCTCCTCCCTTTCCCCCTCTGCTCCATCCCTCCAATTTCTGTCCCTCAAGCACCCCCCCCCCCCTACTCCCATCTTTTGAGGCATCCATGTTTGCATTGCATCGGCAAAGTGCATATTCTATTGCAATTGGCATCGTTGACAATGGCTTGCTGCCGCCGTCACGTCGAGTGGTTCCTTCGTTTCTTTCTTTCTTCCCCCCCCTCCTTTTTTTCTTGCCTTTCTGCTTTTTCTTTCTTTTCTCTTTCTCTTTCTCCTGCTCTTTCCTGGTCTCTCTTCTCTCTCGTCTCTCTCTCTCCTCTACTCTCTCTCTCTCTCTCTCTCTCTCTCTCTCTCTCTCTCTCTCTCTCCTCTCTCATCTCTCTCTCTTGCTCTCTCTCTCTCTCTCTCTCTTCGTTATGATTCTTTTATTGGGTCAGTCAGTGCTGTTTGTTTGTCGTGTTACCGGGTGTTACGAAGAGTGTTTGTGTTGGATTGAGAGAGTGTAGGAGGTCACGTGATGAGTGAGAGATATGGTGAAGCTATTTTGAGGAGTTTGAGTCTTAGTTGTTTTGGATTTTTTTTTTTTTTTTTTTGTTTTCTTTTTCTGTTCTTGTCGTTTCCGTCGCTTCTGTTTAAGCTTCTTGTATTTCTTGTTCTTCTTTTGTCTTTATCGGGAACCTTCCTCCTATTATTTCTTTCACATTCTCCCCGTCTTTTCTAATTTCGTTTCCCTTCTCCATCCTTGCCTCTTATCTCTTCCTCCGTCTTCCTCCGTTATTCGTAATTATCTCTCGCTGGTATCAATCCCTCCCTTCGCCTCCCCCTCCTCCCTCCCGTTGCAATTGCAGGATTGCAGTTGATTGTCTGAACCTGTTTAATTTATCCGATTCGTGAGGTGCGAGATCAGGAGGCCGCCGATATTGTAGTTGTTTGTTGTTGCTGTTGTGGTTGCGGCTTGATTTGTCTTTGTTGTTTGTTGCTGGATTTGTTGTTGTTGTTTTTGCCTTGCGGCCTTATTTGCTTTTTATTGGTATTGTTTGCTGTTGGATTGGTAGTTGTTGTCCTTGCTCTTGCTGTTTTTTTTATTATTGTTGTGCGTACTTTTGATTTCCTTGATTGTTTCCTTGCGGCCTTGGATTTGTTTTTGTTGTTGTTTGAAGCCTGAATTTGTTGGCTCTTGTTATTTTCTTTTCGTCTTGCCTGTTGTTTTTTTATGGCTATGCTACTGATTTTGTTGTTGTTTTTGTCCTGTTGCCGGTTACTTGTCGTTGTTGTTGTTTGCATTGTCTATATTTTTACGTTCTTTATCACTGTTCCCTGTTCGTTGTTGTTGATGCTGTTATCGTTCAATTGGCGTTTGTTTCTTGGTTTATCGCGTTATTCGTGTCCTGATTTTTGCCGTTTGTTGTTTGATGATGATGCTTTGCTTGTTTCGTTGCTTTTCCTGTTTTCGGTTTTATTGTTAGCGTTTCTTTTGTTTCATGCTTCGCTTATTGTTTTGCTTGGTTGGTTCCATTACTCTCTCTCTTTTTCTCTCTCTCTCTCTCTCTCTCTCTCTCTCTCTCTCTCTCTCTCTCTCTCTCTCTCTCTCTCTCTCTCTCTCTCTCTTTCTCTCTCTCTCTCTCTCTCTCGTCTCTCTCTCTCTCTCTCTCTCTCTCTTCTCGGTCCCACGTTCTCCTACGCCGCTTCTCTCTCTGTCTCTCTCGCTTACAGTTTTATTACGAATCGCGCGTGGGTTTCGACGTCCCATGCTCAGTTGCCGGTGTCCCCCGTGGGCGCCGCGGCGAATTGCGTCTTTAGCAAAACGCCCAAATCGGGCAAGCGAGAAAGGAACGGGGCCGGCCCGGAGGTTCGACATGGGCGGGCTGTGGGCGGCGAGGGACTGCTGGAGGGCGGGCTGTGTAGGCGGGATGGTCACGCCTCGGTACTATTGTGTGTCTTCTTATTGTTATTTTGTTCAAGTTGTTATGTTTGTTATGATGATGGTTATGGTGTTGTTATTGTTGTAATTGTTGTTATTGTTATTATTAGTAGGAGTAGTATTGTATCAATTACTGTTTATATTATCATTTTATTATATGTTGTTTTGTTTGTTATTGCTGTTGTTTTATTGGTAATATTGATTTTGTTCTTGTGATAAGTGCTTTATTTTTTTACGTGAACTTTGATTTCTCTGTCCTCCTTCTTTTTCTCCTTCTCCCCCTTCCTTCGCCTTTGTCGTCTCTTCCTTCCTCCATTCCCTCCCTCCCTGCTGCCTCTTACCTTCTCTTTACTTCCACCCTCTCTCCTCCCTCCCTCCCTCTCCCTCCTTCCTTCCTTCCTCCCTGCTTTTGCTCCTTTCCCCTCCCGGTCCATCTTCCCTTCATCCCTCCCTCTCTCTCTCCTTCCTTCCTCCTTCCCTCCTCTCTTCTTCCTGCCTCCTCTCTCGCTCTAATTCCCTCCCTCTCTCCCTTCTTCCTTCCTTCCTCATGATCTGACGTTCCCTCCCCTTCCTCCCTTTCTCTCTCCTTCCTTCTCCCACCCCCTCCCTTGCTCCTTCCTTCCTCTCTCTCTTCTCTCTACTTCCCACCTTCCCTCCTCTTCCTTCCTTCCTTCTCTTCCTTCCTTTCCTTCTTCCTTCCTTCCTTCCTCCCTCACTTTCTCTACTTCCCTCCCCTCCCCCGTTCCCCGCGCTTCACAGCGCGCGGCTTTGGTGACTCGTGCATGCCTGCGAAAGCTCACAAGCAGAACTGCACTCCAACACGCACATGCAAGCGACCCGCAAGCACAGGCCCATGTGCGCCCCCACTTGTTCATGCATTCAGAGTGACTCGCTTTTATTTGTTTGTTTTATCTGTTTGTCTTTTTGTGTCTTTTCTTTGTTTAGCTTTTTATCTTCCTTATTTTTTGCTTTCTTATTTTTCTATTTTTGTTTTTTTCTTGCTTCGTTCGTCGTTTCTCACATACGTGCACGCACGTGCATCGATGTACTGTATATACATGTCTGCATTTGTATCTGTCTGTATTTATCTATTTCTACATCTATCTATCCATCCATCCATCTCTATTTATCTCTCTATCTGTCTTTCTATCCATCCATCCAACCATCCATCCATCCAATATTATTTTCTTCTATTTTATATTCATATGTTTATTCTCTCTCTCTCTCTCTCTCTCTCTCTCTCTCAAAATCAACAAACAAAGAAACAAGCAATCAAACAAACAAACAAACGTTCGCACGTACGCACGCACGCACGGGAGCCGCGCCGTAGCAGCCAGGCGTCAGTCTAGCTGTGGCTGGGTGAGTGAGCAGACGTGCGGCGTCACGCTCCGTGGGGACCTGGGATGGGCGGGCGGCGAGTTGAAACCCAGCCGCCCCTCGCCCGCGCCCTTTTCTCGCTTATGGAGGTGAACACGCCCCCTCTCGCCGACTTGGAGGGGGCGTGTCCGCGAGAGGAGGATAGTAGGATGAGCCCACGCCAGCTCGGAATGGGCGTTGTGTGAACAGATAATCCAGAGTTTTGAACTGCGAGATATCACGTTGTGTGGAGGAACTCAGTCGAGCGCAACATCTTTCCATTATTATTGTTGTTGTTTTTCATTTGTACAGTGTGTGTTTCATACTCGCGCAAGTGCCGTCGACGATACTCCAAGGGTGACGCCTGTCTTCACCCTTATAGCGAGGGTGACGCCTATCCTCACCCTTATAAGGAGACAATTCGAAAGGACAGCTGAGTAGACGTCGTAAGGGTATGTGTGTTTGGGGGGGAGGAGGAGGGGTGAGGGGAGGGGGGTTGTTAATGGACTCATGCTAGCAACAATGGGGTTACTTGGCACCAATCGACGAGCATTGCTTGCGGAGAATGCGTGCATGCAACGTTGCAAGGGTTAAAAGGCAGGAAGAGGAAGCGTAGGGGTGGGGTGAGGGGGAGGGGAGGGGGGTCGATCCCTGATCGTGCCTTTCGTTCTGCAGTTCCATCTTCCCTGTTTGGAATTTGAATTTGAATTTGGTCCGCTGTCGTTCGTTTTATTCGTCGCCTTCCTTAAGAGAACGTCCCGAGGTCTGCGAATGCGTCGTTGAGCAAGCGGAGCGCGAGGGTGTAAAGGAAGATAGTAAGGGTATCCTTCAGGAGGTACGTAGGATAAGTGGCTCAATCAGGCGTGACCCTGAGGACCAGGGTGCCACGGGAGGGAGGCGGGAAGGGGTGGAGGGGGGGGGATGTGGTGGTCATGGGAGGAAGCACGAATAGATAAGGAGGAGAGGAGAGATAAGGGAAAGGGATGGTTGTGCGAGGGGAGGAGAGGTCGGAGGGAAGGTGAGACGCGAAGGGGAATGAAAGAGAGGGAATGTCGAGGAAGAGGATGATAAAGATGGGTGAGAGGCGGATGGGAAAGAGAAAAGAGTGCACAGAGAGAAGAAAGACAGAAAAAAAAAAATCGAAAGAGACGAACAGAGACATATAAAGGGTGAAGAGAGTGCACCAGACAGCCACTGAGGCAAGACAGACATTGAGTGACGGACGCACATACACACGGGCGGGAAGGCTGATAGGAAAAGTGGTTGACAGGGAAGGGAAGGGAAGGACAGAGGATTTGATAGATGGGTGGATTAAGGTATTGAGAGAGAGAGAGAGAGAGGGAGAGGGAGAGGGAGAGGGAGAGGGAGAGG
>NW_020871659.1:50000-52500 GCF_003789085.1 Penaeus vannamei | reverse complement strand
ATCTTCCTTGATATACTTTCGGATCTAGATTTGATGGGTCTATTCACTTCCCATATTGCTCTAAAATAGTTCTTCACAATCATAATGACTATTAACCTGTTAAAAGGTCCTTACCAAACAAATCTTGGGAATTTTAACCTCTAAAAGCTTATTTTTTGCATCTTATCTCTTGTTAGGGCATGTCTGTGGACCTGAGGCTAACAGAAAACATTCAGGTATTTATTATTCTTTGAGAAAAATTAAATAAAATATAACTACAGAAGGTACTGTGTGAGGGGTTTTCATGTAACTAGCAGCATGGAGAGGCTGGAATAGGACTGGGCAAGGGAAGTGGAGAAGGCAAGCTACCTGCTGTCTGTTTACTTCATGATCACAGACAAGCCTCGGTGCCTAGGGCTTCATATATTAATTGCTGGGTCACAGGTCAATATAATATTTAACAGTACTGTCGGCGAAGGCATAATTCCCAGAATTAGAAATTGGTGGCAGCGGTGGGATAAGCTACACAGTCACAGACCTTCCTCGTTTCTCTTCCTTCTCTCTACTTCCTCTGTATTTCACATTTTGATCACCCTCATCCATGTGAATGTATGTATGATTATATGTATACATATGCATCCCTGTACAAATATAATGATACATGTACCAGGATGATATGAAACTGGTGCAGTGATAAAGGAAACAATAAATGCAATGACATTAAAAGACAGTAACACTAAAATGGAAGAATGCTACTCTTATGGTTTTGTCTTTACCTTCTGACAAAGAATCAAATATATATAGAGTAATACTGTTAGTTTTAAAATATGTTTTACATCCTAAATCACAACAAAATATTAAATTTATCTTCATGCACAGGGTCCTACATCTATCTCTATCCTGCTGTTTATATTGCACCAAATTAAAAAGGTTGAAGAATACTCTCCAAAATACACGAAATATGTTTTACATCCTAAATCACAAGAAGATAATTCACAGCCTGTCATTTCTATTATCAGTGATTTCTGAGTTTTCACTTCTATGGGGATATTGGGCCTGGGGACATTAAACTACTCCTCTGTTTGTGTAATATTGCCTCCCATCATGACATCTGGGATACATACACATCACACGGAGCTCCAGTTGCATTACTAGTGTTTTTTTACGTTAATTACACTACTATGGTACAAAACCTTGATTAAGATGATCATAATGGGCAACTAAATTAATTTCCATAATGATACCCGGGCAGCCTACAGCTTCATTGTTGATGTGTTGTTTACAGCATTAATAGAAATAATATGTGTCATGGTTTACTTCAGAATGGTGAGACAATGTGTCTGTTTTTCTAGAATTTTCCATACCGGGTAGCTCCATCTTATAAGACCTTCCTTGGCGCTGTCTTCCTGTATAGTCGGTCCTCACTTTGGAGTCATCTTCGATCTGCTATTGTATGTATATTAGCTGATGTGTGTATATATCTGTCTCTCTTTTTGGCTGTCTCTTCTCGCTCTCTCTCTCTCTCTCTCTCTCTCTGTCTCTCTCTCTCTTCTCTCTCTCTCTTCTCTCTCTTCCTTAAAACATACATACATGTTTGCGAGTGTATGTGCGTGAGTGCGGATGTATATGTATATATTTATGTGTTTGTGTGTGTGTCTATCCATCCATCTAAGCACACACACACGTGTATATTTTTTAATCTTTTACACACACACACACACACACAACACACACACACACACACACACACACACACACACACAACACACACACACACACACATGCATACATAAAGTTCTACATAACCACACACCCTAACCTGTCTGCCCGCGTTGACGAGCAAAAGCCTTGGAGAAAGTCAGCGTTTTATAGCGAAAGCGTGAGGGAGATTAAGGAGAATGAGAGACAGAAGAGAAAAGACAAAGAAAAAAAAGAGAGAGAAAGAAAGAAAGAAAGGTTTAGGCATATCTAAAAGCGAAGGAGTGGGAGACTGATAGCCAGAGTAAGTAGCAAGAAATTAAAAAGGGTGGGAGTCAACATCCCAAGCGACCGTTATTTACCCGTCGGCGAGGAAATATTTGCCGCCGGAAGTTTGAATTTAAATGGATGGCTCCCGCGCGCCTCCGTCCTCGCTCCTTCGCGCCGTGTCAATTTCTCGATGACTGATGGCGCCCACGACGGTCCTCGCCCGCGCCCTCGTGTCGCCTCTTCAGGGGAGGTTTTAGCTTTATTATTTTTTTGATACTGATCTCTATTGCTGTTGTTGTTTTGGTTATTGTTGTCGTTGTCATGTTCGTTGTTGTGTTGAGAGGAGAGTGGGTGGGTGGAGAGAGAGAGAGAGAGAGAGAGAGAGAGAGAGAGAGAGAGAAGAGAGAGAGAGAGAGAGAGAGAGAGAGAGAGAGAGAGAGAGAGAGAGAGAGAGAGAGAGAGAGAGAGAGAGAGAGAGAGAGAGAGAGAGAGAGAGAGAGAGAGAGAGAGAGAGAGAGAGAGAGAGAGAGAAGAGAGAGGAGAGAGAGAGAGA
>NW_020871659.1:42500-45000 GCF_003789085.1 Penaeus vannamei | reverse complement strand
CAGAAAAAAAATAAAAAAACAAGATTATGATATAATAACAAAACAAAATTAAACACAAATAAACAAAGTATGAAGAAATTAAAATAGATCAATAAAGCAAAAAAAAAACTAAAACAAAACAAAGCAAGAATATAATTAACTAAATAAAACAAAACAATAAACACAAACAAATCAAAAATTAAATAAATAAATAAACAATAACAGAATTAAAACAAAACAAAAAAAATAAATGAATAAATAAACAAACAAAATAATTGACAAAAAACAAAACAAGACATTAAATGAAGAATGAAAAAAACAAAACAAAACAAAACAAAAAAACAAAACTTAAAATAAATAGATAAAACAAAACAAAATAACACAAAAACAATCAAAAAAATATAATAATAAAAAAACGAAACAAAATCAAAAACAAAACAAAGCAAGAATTAAAATAAATAAAAACAAAAACAAAATAAAAACAAAGCAAGATCTAAATAAAAAGAGAACAAAAACATAAGCAAGATCAAATAAAAATACAAACAAAATCAAAACAAAACAATCAAAAAAAACTTAAATAACAAAAAAAACAAAAACAAAATAACACACAAAACAAAGCAAGATCAAAATAAATAAATTAAACAAAAACACCCTTCACCACACGCTTCGCGATCTCTCATTGACGCTTCGAGTAGTCCCCAGGCGAGGGCGCTGGAAGGGACCAGTCGTCTCTCTCTGGAGCTGGAGGAAGAGACGCTATTTTTTGCTTTTAATTTGAACGAGAGTAGACAGGAACGAGTAAAAGACATATACGAAGAGAGAGAATATGCATGTGGACGTGATACACGTACACGCGTAAAAAACACGTACGCACATACAATCACGGAAAGGTACGAACACACACACACACGGAAGCACGTACGCACAACAGCACAAACAAGGCGGACACATTATATACAACACGGACTTATTAGATAAATATATGGATAAAAATAATGTTGTAAGATAGATAAATAGATTAGATAGATATAATATAGAATATGATGTGATGTAAAAGTAGCCGATATCTATCTAATCTACTATCTATTATCTTATCTATAATATATATAGTGATATATATAGTTATTCATAAGGATAGATTAGATGGATGGAATTGGATACGATAGAGTAGATAGATAGATAGATAGAAGAGATAGATAAGAAAAGATAAGATAGATAGATTAGAAATAGATAGATTAAGATATGATAGATAGTAGATAGAATAGATAGATGATAGATAGATATGGAAGATAGGATGATAGATGATAGATTTAATAAAATAGATAGATGATAGAGATATATTAGATAGATGCAGACAGATATAGATTAGTATATATAATATATATATATAGATAGATAGATACAGATAGATATTAGTAATAATAGTGACAGAGAAAATAATACAAGGTAGATATAAGATAGATAAAAGAGATATAGATATGAATAGATATAGATAGATGCATATATACATGTATAAGATATGAAAATAGATATACAGACAGATTAGATATGAAAAAAGTGAGAGAGATGAGTGAAAGAAAAGATATTTAGCAGGAAATACGAGAAAAAAACACTTCAAACTATTTTCTACACGACTTTGAGCAAAAAAAAAAAAAAAAAAAAAAAAAAAAAAAAAAAAAAAAAAAAAGCTTTTTATATAGAAGATGCAACAAGTGGGAAGCTTTAGTTCTGAAATTAGGATATCAAAAAAGAGAAGAAAAGGACAAGGTAAAGAGTAATGAAAAAGAGCAATTAAGAAAGAAGAGGAAGAGGAAGACGAAAGGAGAAGTAGTAGAAGGGAAGAGGAAGAGATGAAGAAGATAAGGAAGAAAGGATTAAGAAGAAGGAGGAAGAAGGAAAGAAGGAAGAGAAAAGAAAGAAGAAAAAGAAGAAAAGAAAAAGAGCGCAAAAAAGAGAAAAAAGGAAAGGAAGAAGAGGGCAAAAGGAGAAGAAGAAGAAGCAGAAGAGAAAGAGGAAGAAAAAGAAGAAGCAGAGGAGGAAGAGGAAGAGGAAGAAGAAATGAAAGATGAATAAGGAAGAGAAAAGAAACGAAGAAGAAGAAGAAGAAGAAGAAGAAATGAAAAGAAAAGAAGAGAAGAAAATAAGAAAGAAAAGAAAAAAAGGAAAAAGAGCCCCCCACCCCACCCCAAAAAAAAAAAAAAAAAAAAAAAGTAAACGGGCATCTATCTGACATAAGCAAACGTATCTTCAAACACGTACTCAGATAAAAAAAAAAAAAAAAAAAAGCGACGAGACTACCGAGGTATCGAGAGAAAAGAAAGGTTTTTATCTATTTTTTTTATTTTTTTTATTTTTTTTTTTTTTTGGTGGGAGGGGAGGCGAGTAAACTATCACACTGAACAAAATAATTAATTTCTTTATAGATCGTGTTGAATCTTGCTTTTTCCTAAGAGGAGAGGGAGAGGGAAGAGTGTGGGTGGGTGGTGGAGAGGGAAGGAGGGATGGAAAGGGAGAAAGAGAG
>NW_020871659.1:32500-35000 GCF_003789085.1 Penaeus vannamei | reverse complement strand
AATGCATGACTTTGCTACAGTTAGTAGATACGAACTGGACGATCATTTTGCAACAAGAATGATTAAAATCGCGTAATCACATACAAAGTTAACCTTACTATCATGCGTGAAAATATGATTTTGAGAAAATGGCAGTTTTTGTCATTCATCGTCATTACATCATAAAGGTCATACCAGTGATTACCAAATGTGAATATCTACTTAGACAATACCTTGGCCTTTAATATGAGTCCTGTGGTAGAGGGTCAGGCCTTGTTCTGGTAATTTTAGGTCATCTTTATGTCAAGGTTAGGTTAGGTTAGGTGGGAGTGTTCTCTGAAAAGTATACTTTCAGATGTCAAGGCTCCTGGTTCCTCTGTCATTTACATATCATAGTACATAATAAATCGTATATTTTGCATTTCTGATATATAAATGACATATTGTTAGGTTTACAACAGGTTGAAAACAAAACATGCGTACTCCCGAAAACTTTATCAATCGCACTGTTCTCCCGTCCTTGCTGCTGCTGCCTGTCTGCTGAACGCAGCCTAAACTATCGTACAACAGTATCATACCAAAGAAATTCGCAAAAACAGCCGAAAAAATGCTGAAAATACAAGAAAAACAAAGCATGAAGCAAAAATGGGTGTGGCAGCACAAGGGCATTTAAATACCCCAGACCTTTAAACCGCGGAAAGGAGCGTGTTACACATCTGGCAACCGGCGCCCTGGGTGCGTCACATGGTCATGTATCCACCCACAAAGTTTGAAAAAATCGTAATTTGTGAACCGTACTGACGACTCTTCCCCTTAACCCACTAACGATAGGTGTCCCACATATGAGACACCCGAAAAAATAATCATTGCCGGGTGTCCCGCCAGTGTCACGCTGTATCAGGGCACGCGCTCCGACGCAGCAGCGGGCAACGGCTGGAGGGCAGACGGAGTCCAGGGCAGCTCCGCCCACTGATTTTGTAGCCGCCTGGAATCTTTTATTTTCGGCTTCAAAATATACCGGCGTTAATGGGTTAAAATACTCAGCCCCATGCTCCCGCAGTGCAACAGGATCTGAGACAATCTGGCCACTTACTGAGCGAACTGCAGTCATTTGTGAAGAGAGCTTGGAGTTCATATTTCTCAGGGCTTGGTAGGCAGGAAAAAGGTCATTTACTAAGAAGTGGCCTTCTACCTCATCTGCAAGACTCCTAATTAACTGCTCCTTGTCCATTCTCAACAGTGACCGAGTTCTGCACACCTGAGAACAGTGCAAATCCCAATGCCTGTCAGACTGGCCGCAAGACAAGCATCAGTAGTTCTACCTCATCTGCAAGACTCCTAATTAACTGCTCCTTGTCCCTTCTCAACAGTGACCGAGTTCTGCACACCTGAGAACAGTGCAAATCCCAATGCCTGTCAGATAGGCCGCAAGACAAGCATCTGTAGCTTCCAGTGTCTCCTGCGAGATAAAATTCTGTCTTGCTCTTGGCCGTTCACCAATTGATTCTTGAGCTGCATCAAGTGTTTCATGCTTGAAGGTGTCCCACAGAAGTACAGGGTCCGCCAGATTGTCGAATCTTGTGAAATGACCAGAAATTGCATCAGCAAACCCCTGGGCACACTCGCCCTCCCTCAGTCTGTCCAAATGAAACACCCTAGGGTGGTTATTGGACCGCTGGGGAGTTTTGAAGAGGACCAAGAAGCTCAGTACCACTGATGTCTTTGGCTGATCTCCTTGTCTGCATTACCTGCATCGCTGTATCACGTCCAACGATGTGGGTCAGAGCGCTAGTGTCAAGAGCCAGAAATCCTCAATTTCTGGGACCTTGCAAAGTTCCAGAAAAAGACACTATTCTCGCTGCCGGCATCAGCTCCCGAACCATGGGGACAGACATCTCATATCCAGCTCGACCACAGCCAGATATCACTTTGCAGTGACTCTGAACAATACAACTATCTCGCTGAGGACAACCGTTTGACACAGATGCAGGTTTGGTGTATAACATCTCTCACGTAGAGTTTACAAACATCGGTAGGAGCGTACACAGCAATAAGAGACATAAAGCCAAATACTAGCTTCAGTCTCAATACCATTATAAGCTCGTCAACTATTGAGGGCTGGAGTCTGCTGAATATAGCTATGTGACTCCGTGAGGATGGTGACCATCGCTGTGGCCTGACCAGTAATAGATTTAGCCACCTACACAAATTGTGCCACTGCTAGGTCTTCTTACCTCAGAGAGAGCAGCCACTTCAACTCTCAGTCTCCCCAGTTCTGTCGACAGTAGAGGCAACCAATCAACCTGACACAAAGAAGGGACGTTCCAAGCCCCCACCCTGATGTCTCAGCCTCCCCAGTTCTCTCGACAGTAGAGGCAGCCGATCTACCTGATGCAAAGAATGGACATTCCAAGCCCCCACCCTGATGTTCCGCCTGAGGTTTAGCCTTGGGCAATCACTCCAGGTGAATGCTACCTCTGCCATCCCCGCTGACACTACCCCATATAAAGGGGGGTGGCAG
>NW_020871659.1:2500-12500 GCF_003789085.1 Penaeus vannamei | reverse complement strand
ATGGTGCAGTGTTCCCCAAGTGTTCTATTTCTAGACCTTGACTTTATCTAAAGCTTCCTATGAGCACAAGTAAAAAATAAGGGACGAAACCTAAATAACTTTAAACAAAGGTACAAAAGGCAACCCTAGAGATAGAAAAAAAACAAAAGCCAAATTTAGTTTAAGATTAATGAGAGATAGAAAGGGGGAATACCTCTATCGGAAACCAGTGGAGAACAGTAAAGAGAAATTAGAAACCCCCCTCAAGAGGAAGAGAAAGCGAAGAGACTCCCCGAGCCCTGAAGTGACTCAGAGACCGGACCCGCGATGACGCTGGACCAGATGACTCACCCCCTCGACTTCCGCATGTACTCCTGGCTGGTCGCGAACACCTCCTGGGCCCCCAACGCCACCGTGTACCCGGCGCCCCCGCAGAGCTACCCCATTTCGGACCTGTGGACGAAGGCCGCCGACGTCGAGCATGCCATTCTGGATATCGCCTTCCAGGACCTGCCTTTGGGCGTCATCACTCTGCTGGCGCTGCAGAAGGGCGTGCGCTGCTCGAGCACGCTCTGCCACCCCGTGACCAAGCTCGCGGTGCGCTACAACATCCGCTTCTATGACATCATCATCACCAACATCCTCAAGACCTTCGTGGGCATGTTCCTGATGGCGGTCTCCCTGCCGCTCGTCCTCCCCGCCGTCTGCGCGTTCTGGCTGGCGTCCTGCGTGGTGAGCGCGATCTACAGCACGAGGTACGGGGGCGTGTTCGTGAAGGCGCGGGGCATGGACAGCGTGTGGGGCGTCGAGTCCAAGGAGAGTCGGCCCTTCATCACGATCTGCCTGCTGGTCTCCGGGGCGCCCAGACTCGAGGACATCCAGAGGCACCTCCGGGAGAAGATCCTAGACGTCGTCGAGGAGGGCGCCGAGAAGGACTTCAAGTACAAGAAGTTCCGCCAGGTGTTCTCCAAGGTGTGCGGCTACTACTGCTGGCGCGACGCCGAGGACTTCGACATCGCCAACCACGTCAGGACGCTTCGGCTCTCGGAGTTGTATCCCGGGGAGGAGAGAGGGGAAGAGGGAGCCACGGCCAGAAGAGAAGGAGAAGAAGAAAAGGAAATGGGGAGAGGGGAGAGGAGCGAGGGCATGGATTATCTGGTTCACCGCTTCCTGAGCGAGGAGGGCACACGGCCCTCTCCCCCGGACAGGCCGCCTGGGAGGTGCTGCTGCTGCTGAGGGACGACGGAAGGTGAGGCGGAGGCGCTCGGGGAGGGAAGGCTGGAACAGATGTCGTTTTGAAGCCAGGGTGCTTGCTGTATCTGAACTAACTTTTTTTTTTCTCTCTCTTCGACCCGAATCTCTGTTTATACCTACCTCTTCCTCTCCCTTCATCTCTCTCTCTTCCTCCTCCTTCCCTTCTCAACTCTTTCCCTCTGCCACTTCCTTTCTCTCTATCCCTTTCCCTTCCTCCCCCTCTTTCCCCCTCCACCTACCCCATCCCCACTCCCTCCATCTACCCCCCCCTGGTTCCCTCCCTCCTTCTTCCTTTACCCCCCCTTCCTATGCCCTCCCCCTCCCCCCCATCACCTATGCTCCTCCCCCCCTCCCTCTCCCCCCATCACCTATGCCTCCCCCTCCCCCTCACCTATGCTCCTCCCCCCTCACCTATGCCCTCCCCCCCCCCCCTCCCCGCAGGTACAACGTGGTGATTCGTCTCCACCATGCTATCGGCGACGGAGTGACGCTGATCCGTCTGTGTGTCGAAGCCCTCGTGGACACGCCCCCTGTCGCCCCTCCCGTCGGCACGCGCTCCGGAAACGCCCTCATGAAGTGAGTGGGAAGTCAGTGAAGGTTCAGTGAGGTTTTCGAAAGGGGTCTACTGGAGACCATCCAGGTCCAGGAGTCTTGTAATCAGTCTCTGTGAACTTATATGGTTTATCTTTATTCAATTTATATTATTTTATCATTATTTTTTTAATTTGTTTTTCTTAGAAATTGATTTGTTCTTTGTGTTTCTGACTGAAATTTATTTTCAATAACCATCAATACCATTATATCTATCAATACCATGAGCGTCATCATTATCACAAAGGGCGGGTTTTGACATAGGAACATAGAGGCAGTTACCACTGCAAGGAGCGCTACCAAAAAAAAAAAAAAAAAAAAAAAAAAAAAAAAAAAAAAAAAAAAAATATATATATATATATATATATTAATATATATATTATATATATATATATATATATATATATATATATATAAGGATGGAAATTTATATATATATATATACTAATAATATATATATATATATATAAAGATGGAAATTTAGGTGAATAACTACGGAACAGTGAACAGGTGGGCGTGCTTCCCCATATCTATCAAAGAGTGCCACCACCCAGTGCCTGTCATCATCATATATGGATACCTTGCTGTAGTGGTAGACAGGGAGGGCCAAATCTTTTACCTCGCCTTGAGTGCCAAAAAGGGCGAGAAGCGACACTGATTATCATCATTATCATCGTTATCGAACCACTCTTACCCTCCCCCCCTCCCCCTCCTCCCCAGGGCAGTGATGGCGGTCTGGTCCTGCCTCGTGCTCCCGCTGGGCCTTCTGCAGGTGGTGGCCAACTTCGACAGGAACTGCCTCCACGGGCGCCAGCTGTCCGGCAAGAAGGTGGGTTGTGGGCGGTCGGGTAGAAAAGTAGATGGTAAATAGTTGATAACAGATGGTAAGTAGTTGATACAGATGGTAAATAGTTGATACAGATGGTAAATAGTTGATACAGATGGTAAATAGTTGATACAGATGGTAAATAGTTGATACAGATGGTAAATAGTTGATACAGATGGTAAATAGTTGATAACAGATGGTAAATGAAAAAGATGGTAAATAGTTGAAACAGATGGTAAATAGTTGATACAGATGGTAAATAGTTGATACAGATGGTAAATAGTTGATAACAGATGGTAAATAGAAAACAGATGGTAAATAGTTGATAACAGATGGTAAATAGTTGATAACAGATGGTAAATAGTTGATAACAGATGGTAAATAGTTGATAACAGATGGTAAATAGTTGATAACAGATGGTAAATAGTTGATAACAGATGGTAAATAGTTGATAACAGATGGTAAATAACAGATGGTAGAGAGTTGGCTAGCGATAGATATTTAATAGATTATGACTACCAGATGGGTAGACAGACGCCATTATAGCAGATGGTGGCTAGATGTTTATTAACAGGTAGTAAATGGTAGATAGCCGTAGTATGTGGTAGAAGGTACATTTCCTATTGGTCTACTCCGCTTTGGTATTTTAGTTTTTTTGTTAGACTTTAACGAAGAAAGATTATACCTCTAGGTTCACGTTGAAAGAATAACGTTACAGTTTTTTGGATATTCTAGAAGTTCATAGATTTATTCTCTACCTCTTTCATCTCGCAAACACATCTACCAAATCATACCTAAAAATCCACACACAAAAAATAGTGCAATAAATACGTCACAAAACAACAACAACAACAAAAAACAAAAATAAAAAAATCCAAACCATCTCTCTCCCCCACCACGCAATCGAACGATGACGTAGGTGATGACGTCATCCAAGGGCCTCCCGCTGGCGACCCTCCGGCAGGTGAAGATCGCCGCCTCAGCCACCGTCAACGATGTCTCATGTTCGTGCCTTTCTGCCGCCCTCGCCAAGCACTTCGCCGCAGGTGCTTTGTCCTTTGTTTTTATTTAATCTTGATTTATTTATTCATTCTATTTTATTTTGTTGTTTATTTCTTGTAAGCGGATAGGAGAGGAGGAGGGGTGTAGAGGGAGGTGAAGGGAGGAGGGAGGTAGAGAGGTAGGAGAGAAGTAGAGGGAGGGAGAGAGGGGGGGAGGAGGGAAGGAAGGAGGGAGGGAGGGAGAGATTGAGAGAGGAGAGAGAGAGAGAGAGAGGGAGAGAGAGAGGGAGGGAGAAAGAAAGGGAGAGAGAGAGGGAGAGAGAGAGGAGAAAGAGAGAGAGAGAAGAGAGAGAGAGAGAGGGAGAGAGAGAGAGAGAGAGGGAGAGAGAGAGGAGGAGAAAGAAGAGAGAGAGGAGAGAGAGAGAGAGAGAAAGAGAGAGAGAGAGAGAGAGAGAGAGAGAGAGAGAGAGAGAGAGAGAGAGAGAGAGAGAGAGAAGAGAAGAGAGAGAGAGAGAGAGAGAAGAGGAGAGAGAGAAGAGAGAAAGAGAGAGAAAGAGAGAAGAGAGAAAGATAGACAGAGAGAGAGAGAAGAGAAAGAGAAAGAAAACGAGAACGAGAACGAGACAGAACGAGAACGAGAACGAGAAAGAGAAGAGAACTTTAGAGAGAGAGAGAGAAATCTCTACTCAGCTCCTGCAAACCACAAACCACGCTCCCCCCCCCCGCTCATCCCCAACGCCCTCCCCCTTTGCCCTCAGGTCAGAGGAGGTGCCACAGGTCACCGCCGTCGTCCCCGTCAGCTTCCACGACCTGCGCGCTCCCCTGACGCTCACCAACAAGTTCTCTGTCGCCACCGTCAAGTTGCCCTCCTCGCACTGCCTCGCTCCCGACGCCAGACTCAGGCACACGAAGGTCAGGGACGTTTATATACCTTCTTTTTGCTTCTTTTGAAACAATTGAAAGGTTAGTTGTCATTAAAAAAACACCAAACTTTCCCTCCGTATCATTCCCACCGCCCTCATAAAGTCGGACGAATCTCCTAACTGTGCTGGATGGCGTGGCGCAATCATAATGATAAACAAAAATAGAAACATCAATTTTTCAGTCCATGTCAATCCCACAGCCATCACAAAGTCGCACGAATCTCCCAACAAATTGTGCTGGATGGCATGAGACAATCAAAAAAACAAAAAAAAAAAAAAAAAAAAAAAAAATCTTTCACTCCACCGCCCTCACAAAGTCGCACGAATCTCCCAACAAACTGTGCTGGGTGGTATAAGACAATCAAAAGGACAAATAAGTAAAATAATAATAATAATAATAATAAATAGATAAATATATCTATGTCACTCTCACCGCCCTCACGAAAGTCGCACGAATCTCCCCACAGACAATGCTGGATGGCATGAAGCGCGACCCGACCCTCGCCGCTGTCTTCTGGGTCGTGAGAGCTGTGAGCGAAGTCCTTCCCGCTCCTGTGGCCGAGCTCCTGCTGTCTGGCCGGGGCGTGTCTGTGGCTGCCAGTAATGTCCCAGGTATGTAGAGGAGGAATTAAAAAAAAGGGAATGAAAGAGGAAGACAAAGTTGAGAGAATTTGAGTTCTTTTTTGTTTTGTTTTTGTTTTCTTATTTTCGTTCGATTCGGTTCGTTTCGTTCATTGTTATCATGCATTTTGTTTGGGTTCGCGGGAACCCGAACCGGACCGAATCGAAGGTAAAACGGATCAAGACGGAACTTTTAGGAGATTATTTTTAATATTTATAAACAAGAATTATACTTTATATAACTTTTAAACTTCACTTAAAGAAAATTAGTTGATATCTGGCCTGGGAATCGATGGTTTACGAAAACACTGTTCAGTCTCTCCCGTTTCGGTTCGTGTCCGGGCGCGGCCATGTTGGATTCAAGATTGGCTGGCGGGTGTTGGAAAATGTAGAATTAAATCGTTGACAAAGGTGAATCTGCGAGTTTAAAGTGCAGAGTCACATTTCCCAAACACCGGCCAGCCATTATTGTATTATTATTATTATTATTATTATTATTATTATTATTATTATTATTATTATTATTATTATTATTATTATTATTATTATTATTATTATTATTAGCCATCATCCAGTATGTCACGCACATACACAAAACGAAACGGGAGAGACTGAATATATTCTTCATAAATTATCGATTCCCAGGCCAGATATTAACTCAAATTTGCTTTAAGTGGACGTTAATAGTTACATGAAGTACATTTCTTGCATCAAGAGATAAAAATAATCTCTTACAAGCTCCGTTTCGACCCGTTTTACCTTTGATTCATGTGGATTTTACTAGTCATATAAAGTACAATAATGCTTGCACTGAAAGACAGAAATGATCTCCAAGCACCATTTATTTCTTCTTTTCATCTGCCTTTTATTTTAATTTTATTCACACTGTTTCTACTTCATTATTTTTGTTATTACATTTTCACTTCATTACATATCTTGGTTTACTATAGTGTTGATTATAATGATGATGGAAATGATGATAATGACTAGTTATCGCCATCATCATCATTACCAGTAATAATAATGATAATGATAACAATAACTGTAATAATGATAGTAAAAATACACATACATTTAAAAGTAAATAATTAACATAAAAGTAAAATAAACAGATGAATAAATAAGAGAAAAAAAATAGCAACATAAATAAAACCTCACATACACATATATCTGAAAGTAAATAATTAACACAAAGTAAAAAAAAAAAAATAAAAAAAAATAAAATAAAATAAATAAATAAATAAATAAATAAATAAATAAATAAAAATCAACCCTCCCTTCCTCACCCCCCGCCCCCCTCCCTCCCTCAGGCCCGCAGACGGAGATCAGCGTCTGGGGGGACAAGATCGAGGACCTGCTCTTCTGGGTGCCCAACCGAGCTCCCGTGGGCGTGGGCGTGTCCTTCGCCAGCTACATGGGCGTGGTCAAGATCGGTCTCAACGTGGACGCTGCTTTGGTCCGGTCAAGGAGGGAAGTGAGTGTTCGGATGCCGGTTTTAAGGCGTTAATTGTTTTTTCTTCGTTGATTAGTTTCGTTGATTAGGTTTTCTTTGGTAATTAGTTTCGTTGATTGGGTTTTTCTTTGTCTGGTAATTAGTTTCGTTGATTAGGTTTTCTTTGTCTGGTAATTAGTTTCGTTGATTAGGTTTTCTTTGTCTGGTAATTAGTTTCGTTGATTAGGTTTTCTTTGTCTGGTAATTAGTTTCGTTGATTAGGTTTTCTTTGTCTGGTAATTAGTTTCGTTAATTGCTTTTTCTTCGTTAATTAGTTTCGTTGATTAGGTTTTCTTTGTCTGGTAATTAGTTTCGTTAATTGTTTTTTCTTCGTTAATTAGTTCGTTGATTAGGTTTTCTTTGTCTGGTAATTAGTTTTCGTTGATTGGGTTTTCTTAATTGGGGTTTTAGGTGTTTGATGTCGTTTGTTGTTTTTTGTTTATTGTTCATTTATTGTTTATTTTTTTTGTTAGTTTGTTTTCGTTAATTATTTTAGTTTTCACTTTATTGTTATTGCTAAATAGTTTGTTGTTTTTTGTTTTACGTTAGTGTTTGTTAAGTAGTTTATCAATTAATATATTTTTATCAATTATTTTATATAATTTAGTTAGATCATTTTAGCTGATGTTAATTACGATAAATGTTTGGTTTTATTTCGATTTGTGTTTCAGTTTGAGATTAATTTAAGGATTATTTTATGAATGATAAAATAAATTATTTTTTTTGAGAAGTTTATGAAGTAAATACATCACTAATATTATGTCAGCTGATAGACGCCATTTTGAATCCATCCCTGTCTTTCTTTCTTTCTTTGATCTATAAATAACTTTAATTTGAAGTTAAATCGTTGTTTTTTGAGAAAGATAACATGGTAAAAACGCCCCAAAAAAATTACTCCAAAAGATAGAATGCTTTCTTAATCCTGCTTTTTTTTCTTATTTTTACAATCTATAAATATCTCCAATTATCCTTCTTTCACAATAACATCTTCGCTTGAAAAAAAATCCATATTATTATAAAAATGAGAAAATATACATAGTTGAATAAATTGAATGAATAAACAGAATGATAAATTCTTCAAAACTATTTCTCAATTCGACTTCCTCATTGTATTAATCTTTTATTTTATTCTTCTTAGACTCTCATTCTCCGCTTCATCATCCGATTCTCTGTCAATCACTTCATTATTGCATTATTTTCCTCTCTTTCTCCGTCTCTCATTCTCCGCTTCATCATCCGATTCTCTGCCAATCACTTCATTATTGCATTATTTTCCTCTCTTTCTTAGTCTCTCATTCTCCGCTTCATCATCCGATTCTCTGTCAATCACTTCATTATTGCATTATTTTCCTCTCTTTCTTAGTCTTTCATTCTCCGCTTCATCATCCGATTCTCTGTCAATCACTTCATTATTGCATTATTTTCCTCTCTTTCTTAGTCTCTCATTCTCCGCTTCATCATCCGATTCTCTGTCAATCACTTCATTATTGCATTATTTTCCTCTCTTTCTCCGTCTCTCATTCTCCGCTTCATCATCCGATTCTCTGCCAATCACTTCATTATTGCATTATTTTCCTCTCTTTCTCCGTCTCTCATTCTCCGCGTCATCATCCGATTCTCTGTCAATCACTTCATTATTGCATTATTTTCCTCTCTTTCTTCGTCTCTCATTCTCCGCTTCATCATCCGGTTTTCTGTCAATCACTTCGTTATTGCATTATTTTCTTCTCTTTCTTCGTCTCTCATTCTCCGCGTCAGCATCCGATTCTCTGTCAATCACTTCATTATTGCATTATTTTCCTCTCTTTCTTCGTCTCCCATTCTCCTCTTCATCATCCGATTCTCTGTCAATCACTTCATTATTGCATTATTTTCCTCTCTTTCTTCGTCTCTCATTCTCCGCTTCATCATCCGATTCTCTGTCAATCACTTCATTATTGCATTATTTTCCTCTCTTTCTTAGTCTCTCATTCTCCGCTTCATCATCCGATTCTCTGCCAATCACTTCATTATTGCATTATTTTCCTCTCTTTCTTCGTCTCTCATTCTCCGCTTCATCATCCGGTTCTCTGTCAATCACTTCATTATTGCATTATTTTCCTCTCTTTCTTCGTCTCTCATTCTCCGCTTCATCATCCGATTCTCTGTCAATCACTTCATTATTGCATTATTTTCCTCTCTTTCTTAGTCTCTCATTCTCCGCTTCATCATCCGATTCTCTGCCAATCACTTCATTATTGCATTATTTTCCTCTCTTTCTTCGTCTCTCATTCTCCGCTTCATCATCCGGTTCTCTGTCAATCACTTCATTATCGCATTATTTTCTTCTCTTTCTTCGTCTCTCATTTTCCGCTTCATCATCCGATTCTCTGTCAATCACTTCATTATTGCATTATTTTCTTCTCTTTCTTCGTCTCTCATTCTCCGCTTCATCATCCGATTCTCTGCCAATCACTTCATTATTTACATTATTTTCCTCTCTTTCTTCGTCTCTCATTCTCCGCTTCATCATCCGATTCTCTGTCAATCACTTCATTATTGCATTATTTCCCTCTCTTTCTTCGTCTCTCATTCTCCACTTCATCATCCGATTCTCTGTCAATCACTTCATTATTGCATTATTTTCCTCTCTTTCTTCGTCTCCCATTCTCCACTTCATCATCCGGTTCTCTGTCAATCACTTCATTATTGCATTATTTTCCTCTCTTTCTTCGTCTCCCATTCTCCACTTCATCATCCGGTTCTCTGTCAGTCACTTCATTATTGCATTATTTTCCTCTCTTTCTTCGTCTCTCATTCTCCGCTTCTTCATCCGATTCTCTGCCAATCACTTCATTATTTACATTATTTTCCTCTCTTTCTCCGTCTCTCATTCTCCGCTTCATCATCCGATTCTCTGCCAATCACTTCATTATTTGCATTATTTCCTTCTCTTTCTTCGTCTCTCATTCTCCGGTTCATCATCCGGTTCTCTGTCAATCACTTCATTATTGCATTATTTTCTTCTCTTTCTTCGTCTCTCATTCTCCACTCTTTCTCCTCGCAGGCACAAAGACTCCTTGAAGACATGGAGGAGGAGCTACTGGTCCTCCACAGGCGCCTCGTCCTGGGTCAGCCTTGAACTCGAGGGGAATAAGGTCAAAGAAGGTCAAATGAAGGAGCTCGAAGGGGGAAGGGGAGGGAGGGAGGGAGGGGGAAGGGGGAGGGAGGGAAGGTGGGAGAGAGAAGAGAGGGGAAGAAAGTTCATTATTCAAGTGGTTTTGGTTATCATTTGTTTTGTTTTCGGTTTATCTCTTAATTCTTATCTATTTAT
>NW_020871658.1:408970-412273 GCF_003789085.1 Penaeus vannamei | reverse complement strand
ACGTACTGTGCCAAAATACACGTACTTTTAATGTCCCAGGGATTAATGAATAAAGTTGGAAAGTCATAGATTTATACTGTTTTTTTAGTAATAGAAATAATAATTGCGAAAAGATTGGAATTTATTGGGAACCGGTTGAACATACATATCGTTTTTTAGTACACAAGAGAACCTATAAGGTAAGAGAGAGAGACAAAAATAGAGAGAGACAGAGAGAGATAGAGAAAGAGGGGGGAGACAGAGAGTAAAAGAGAGAGGGGGGATGAGAGAGACAGAGAATAAATGAGACAGTAAGCGAGAGAGAGGGAGAGTGGGAGAGAGGAGAGAGAGAGAGAGAGAGAGAGACAGAGACAGAGACAGAGACAGAGACAGAGAGAGAGAGAGAGAGAGAGAGAGACAGAGACAGAGACAGAGACAGAGACAGAGACAGAGACAGAGAGACAGAGACAGAGACAGAGAGACAGAGAAGAGGAGAGAAGAAGAGTAGAAACAGAGAAAACGAAAAAGAAAGAAAGAAAAAAAAAGAGGAAGAGATAAGCGGATGACATGTCTCCACAACAAAACACACGTCCCCCAAAAAAAAAATCAGGGAAAACATGGAAAAGTTAAAAAAAAAAAAAAAAATGACATCATATGCAAGCCACCGCCTCGGCACTCAAAGTCACGAACAATTCTCATCAAATGTCCATCGATCACATATTGCAGCATTCTTTTAGTGTCCGGATAAAGACATGCTGCTTGGGAGGCAACGTCTAGATTTCCATCATTGCATCCGATTTATCTATGTATATATAAAGGTTTACATATATGCAGATGTTGCCATGCACATGCGGGACAAGATCTCTCTGTCTCTGTCTGTTTGTGTGTTTCTCTCTCTCTCTCTCTCTCTCTCTCTCTCTCTCGTCTCTCTCTCTCTCTCTCTCTCTCTCTCTCTCTTCTCTCTCTCTCTTCTCTTCTCTCTCTTCTCTCTCTCTATCTTTCTATCTCTATATCTATCTATCTATCTATCTATCTATCTATCTATATCATTTATTTATTTATATATGTATATGTGTGTGCGTATGTCTCTCCTTCTCTTTTCTTCCTCTTTCTGTTCTATAGCCTCCCCCCTCTCTCTCTGTCTCCTTCCTTCTCTCTTTTTGTCTCCTCTTCCCTCCCCCCCCCCTCCCTCTGTCTCTCTCTTATCTCTCTCCCTCTTCCCTTCCCCTTCTCTCTTTCTCTCAATGTTTCTGTCTGTCTGTCTCTCTCTCTCTCTCTCTCTCTCTCTCTCTCTCTTCTCTCTCTCTCTCTCTCTCTCTCTCTCTTCTCTCTCTCTCTCTCTCTCTCTCTCTCTCTGTCTCTCTCTGTCTCTCTCTCCCTCTTCCCCTTCCCTTCTCTTTTTCTCTCAATGTTTCTGTCTCTCCCTCTCTCTCTCTCTCTCTCTCTCTTCTCTCTCTTCTCTCTCTCTCTCTCTCTCTCTCTCTCTCTCTTCTCTCTCTCTCTCTCTCTCTCTCCCTCTCTCTTCTCTCTCCCTCTCTTCCCTCTCCTCTTCCCCTTCTCTCTTTCTCTCAATGTTTCTGTCTCTCCCTCTCTGCCTGCCTGTACTACATGGCTTCAAAGGATGTGAATATCTTGCCTCTCCCAATGGTCAGTTAAATTTGTCAAGGTATGTGCTGAATATTTTATTTCTTTTTGCTATAAATAGAGACTTGTACACCTCGATTTAACAATTCAATAGTTTATTTGAAAAAAAAAGAACTTTGGATCATATTCTTCTCTTTTCATTTCTTTGTATTTATCTGTTTTTATGTTTTTGTTTTTTCTCTCTTTCTCCCCTTTTTTTCCGATTCAAAATCTTTTATTTGAAATAAAAGAACTTTGGATCATTTTCTTCTCTTTTCATTTCTTTGTATTTATCTGTTTTTTATGTTTATGTTTTTCTCTCTTTCTCCCCTTTTTTTTCCCGATTCAAAATCTTTTATTTGAAAAAAAAGAACTTTGGATCATTTTCTTCTCTTTTCATTTTTTGTATTTATCTGTTTCCATGTTTGTTTTTTTCTCTCTTTCTCCCCTTTTTTTCCGATTCAAAATCTTTTATTTGAAATAAAAGAACTTTGGATCATTTTCTTCTCTTTTCATTTCTTTGTATTTATCTGTTTCTATGTTTTTGTTTTTCTCTCTTTCTCCCCTTCTTTTTTTCCGATTCTATCCTAAGTCGGCTTTTCGAGTGGTTTTGGTCGGGTATGAATATTTCCACAGCAAGTTGAAATAAACATCCCGATGCAAGGGAGTCTTTCATTGGTTTTGAATTTTGATGTTGTAGGCGCTGGAGTGACTGTTAGAATGCTTATTTTTTTTATCTAGCTTTTCCTTGTACGGTATTAAATGAGTTTTCTCCTGGATGTATTCGGGGAAAAGGGATTACAAGTGTCGCTGAAATATTCCTAACCACTTGTATGGCAATGTTCAATCTTTACTACACTCTAGCTAAAAAAAAAAAAAAAAAAAAAAAAAAAAAAAAAAAAAAAAAAAAAAAAAAAAAAAATAAATAAATAAAAATAATAATAAAAAAATAATAAATGGGAAAAGTGGAGCAGCTTCTTAAAGAGTTGTAAAATGTTCGGTCGAGACAGTAAACTTAAACGAATCCACTTTTCATTCGGATAATAAAATTTATGGAAAATTAGTTCATCATTATAGTTCCTGAGTTTCCTTCAAATAGCTGTAGAGAGAGCTTTAAAATCCTCGGTCGAAACGAGAAACTAAAAAGAATCCATTTTTCACTCGGATAATAAAAGTTCTTCATCATTACATGCTCAACCGGACCCTTTACCCTCAGCAAATTAATGTTCTTTTATTAGAAGGTCGTCAACTCGCCCACTGATTAATCCTTGCACCGGCAAATTACTTTATAGATTGCACATTTTCGTTAATTCCATCATAGATTCGCCACGCGGACCTGAAAGCAAATATAGTTCAGGATCTTTTTCAGTAAACATCAAAGACTGAATTTCACGGTTTTGTAGTTACTTAATCACGAAATTTTCGAGTGGGAGAGTACATGAAAAATGAGGTTTGGAGAGTTACGACCGAGTGAACATGCTGGGACACGTTTTTTTTTTTTTTTTTTTTTTTTTTTTGGTGACGACATCTGTTATGCATTCGATGAATAGTTACGTAATAGGAACAAAGGAAGGGAAGGTCGGGTCAACCACAAAAAAAAAAAAAAAAAAAAAATCTTAAATAAAAATGTTTTTTAGTTAACCAACTGAGAACTGCAACCGTGTTTAGAAGAGTTAAACAAGAATATTAATACAACAGTAC
>NW_020871658.1:396470-398970 GCF_003789085.1 Penaeus vannamei | reverse complement strand
ATGGCGTGTGTGTTGGTGTTGCCTCATTTTCCCAAAACTTTCTCTCTGCGTTCTGGACGAAACACGATTCCTTTTTAGCGATCACAATTCGAAAGATATGGATTCATGATGGTATAAATTCGCTAATCAAGCAACAGAACCTTCAATATTCGGATAAAATGATTTTATTACCAGCACTGAACATATCTGTGTTTGGGGTGAAACAAGGACTATTCACAAATAATGATGAAATTTCTCATTACTTTTCCTCCATTGAAATGTCAACATTAGACAATCATGTATTCATAGATAATTATTATAATTCACTCTATGATTTCATATTAATCTATATTGATATGCTTTTGGAATAAAAATACATTTAAAAAGTTTCGGTGGGGTTCATACATCTTTACAATTATATCCAATGCATCTAAATGTCGATTTATACATATATATACATTATATATATAAACATATACATATATATATATAAAACATATATTTATGTGCACACACACACACACACACACACACACACACACACACACACACACACACACACACACAACACACACACACACACACACACACACACACACACACACACACACACACACACACACACACACACATATATATATATATATATATATATCATCAAAATATCATTGTTATTATAATGATGGCGATGATTATTGCATTACATTATATTAGTAAACTAACGCTACTGTATATAAGCCGTAGAAATCACGAGTAGTTTCGCAGTTCATCAAAACTAATCACATTACTATCAATAATGAAAATGAGAAAGTGAAACTATATTATAATAATTAAATATCATAGATTCTAAATTATAACAGTTGTTTGAGGCACAATGTATGGTAATGCTTGCTGGTGACAAAGGAACTGGAAATAAGATAATCGAAATAGTAATTGTAAAAGGTAGAGAGAAATAGACAATTCATCACTGTCGGAGTTTAGAAATTAATGAAGGGAAGTAATGGATAAATGGCAAAACAGGGAGAAGTAAAAACGATAAAATGGATTGTGTGGAGAGTCAAAAAAAAAAAAAACAAAAACACTGAGGGGGTCTTTGAGGGGTACAAGCTGTCTTACTACCCTAATTGGTGTTATTATCATTTTCATTACCAAAAAGATAATCGTCATCACATCATAATCACTGTCATCGTCACCATCATAATCATTATCATCATCATCATTACCATTATCGTTATTACATCACCATCATAATCATTATCATCATTACCATTATCATTATCATCATCATTACCATTATCATTATCATTATCTTACCATTATCATCATCATCATCATCATTACCATTATCATTTCATCATATCATCATATCATTACCATTATCATCATCATAATCATATCATTATCATTATTATCATTATCAAATTATCATCATCATAAATTATCATTATCATTATCATCATTATCATCATTGTGTGTTGGTTTGCATTGTGTTATTGTTACCATTATCATTATCATTTCATTCTATTACTGCAACTTAGTTCTAGTACTAATACTGCTGCTCTTTTTATTACAACTACTGCTACAAGTCCTACCTTCATGACCTCTACCTCTATCGCTACTATTATTACCATTGTCATTATATTTATGATTATTATATCGTAAGTTTTTGTTAGAACTTAAGCCTAACGAATATATTCCCTGTTTCTTCCTTTCCATATTTTCTTTTCGTTCTCTCTCTATCTTCATTATATTTATGATTATTTTAAGTTTTGTTTTAGAACTAATGCCCAACTTGAATATATTCCCCGTTTCTTCCCTTCCATATTTTCTTTTCGTTCTCTCTTTCTCTCTTTCCTTCCCTCTTTTTCCCTGTGTTTCCCTCCCGTTTCTCGCCGGTCTCGTCTTCAGAGAAATGCAAACAAGGCAGCCCCTAAGACGAGCAACAAGCAAAGTAACTCGATTCCCGGAACACTCAGGGCATTTGCATCCGGACTCCGGTGGAAGGCGAAGAAGAAGAAGAAGAAGAAGAAGAAGAAGAAGAAGAAGAAGAAGAAGAAGAAGAAGAAGAAGAAGAAGAAGAAGAAGAGAAGACGGACTTTTCTCTTCTCGGTCCCTCGGCTGACCTTGTGGGCTCTCTGCGCGCTGGGGGGGGGGGGGGTGTTCTGGTCTTCCCTTTCTTCCGTTCTTGCTGTCGCGGATTTATGTTTGTCTCGTGTTTTCTTTCTTTTTTTTCATCGTTACTTCGCTTTCTTCTCTTTCTTTCTGCTGGTCTGTCTGTCTTCTGTCTGTCTTCTTCTCTCTCTCTCTCTCTCTCTCTCTCTCTCTCTCTCTCTCTCTCTCTCTATATATATATATATATATATATATATATATATATATTTATATATATATATATTATATATATAGATAGATAGATAGATAGATAGGTAGATATATATACATACACTGTATATACTGTATCTACATACACACGTGTACGCGTACGTGTGTCTGTATTTTTGCGAATGTGCATGACCGCGTA
>NW_020871658.1:383970-391470 GCF_003789085.1 Penaeus vannamei | reverse complement strand
AGAGAGAGAGAGGGAGAGGAGAGAGAGAGGAGAGGGAGAGAGAGGAGAGAGAGAGAGAGAGGGAGAGGGAGAGGGAGAGGGGAGAGGAGGGGAGAGGGAGAGGGAGAGAGGGAGAGAGAGGAGAGAGAGAGAGAGAGAGAGAGAGAGAGAGAGGAGAGAGAGAGAGAGAGAGAGAGAGAGACAGAGACAGAGACAGAGACAGAGACAGAGCACAGAGACAGAGACAGAGAGAGAGAGAGAGAGAGAGAGAGAAGAGAGACACAAGAGAAAGAGAGAAGAGAGAGAGACAGAGAGATTGAAAACACCCTCTCAGAACAATATCCACCGAAACAGTTCCCGAAGAGGATCACAAAGATGAGCAATATAAACGAAACTGACGACGAGGCGATACAAATAATGCATACAAAGGACCTCTTGCTTGCTCCTCTCTTCTCCCTTCATAAAATGCTTTCCACCGCTAGTGCTATTCTGCCTTTTATTACCAACCACAAACGCGGCTGGAGCATCTTAGCTAATTGCCAGGAAATGCCTCTTGCTCGTTGCGTGATGTTTTATGTATAGTTTTAGAGGTTAAGTAATGGTAACTGGGGTTAGGCGCTAAGTGCAGGTGAATCAGGTTCTTTACTGGGGCAGCTGGGCCTTGATGGTGTCTGAGGTTACTTATTGTGTGTGTGTGTGTGTTGTGTCTCGTGCGATTTCAAATAGGTTTGTAAAGAGAGATAGTAGGAGCTGAGAAACCGGGAAAAGGTCTGGATGCAGATCAGTTACCAAGATGTATTATATGAACTCTTGTTCAGTAATAATAATGTTGTCAGATGACAGTGTCCTCGCATGGCGGACACAGAGACATCGTTCTTATTGCTATAACGCACAAAGTGGTTATGTCATTCTGTATCGACATCTAGAACCCTTATCCGGGCTATACATCGCTCTTCATATACTCTTCTTTAAACCTTAATTTACATGCAAGAGACACTGCCACCAAGAAAAGCAACACCTCACACAACCGACACACACCTACACAGCAAGCTAGCCACAGGATTACAAAAAGAACCACCATGAGAGATATTTCAACCCTGCACTATACCTTAGCCAGTACCACTACCACACACGCAGCACTCACACCACACCACACCCACCACACATAATAGTATATTAATAAAGAAACAAGAAAGAAAGTTNCTCCGTATAATAGTTGTTGGTATCTTGAGACTCCGACGGAGGCGCCATAACGCACAAATTATAACTCTCATCACAGCAGACACACACGAATACACGCAAACACGCAAGCTCACGCAGTGACAGGACCTCGGTATACGGAACCTCGATGTCAGCTGAGCGACTTGGAAACGTAACCGCACGATCACTATGTCGGATAATGGTCCAGCACGGGCTTTAGACAAACATCGAAGTAGCACGCGTTAACACCCACGGAGCACCATTTTACAACACACACAGCCACACAACACACACACACACCACAATCCCAAACAGACACACCCACCCCACCGGCACACACACACACAAGCACACACACACACACACACACACAACACCAGAGAAACTTCCAGGAAATTTATGAAATATTCCTCTCTTGGCTTTTTGTTCCCCTGAAACCCACGCAAACACATGCATGGATCCTTCCTTCCACGTCCCCCTGCTCCTCTCTCCTTTCCTTTGTTACTTCCTCCCGCCCCCCCTGCCCCTTTCTTCTCTTCCTCCCCCTTTCCCTCTCTTCCTCTAATTCTTTATCTCTCTCTCTTCCCATCCTCCTTTACTTTCCGTGTTTCTCGTCTTCTCCTATTCCTTCACACCCTCCATTTTTCCCGCTCTCTGTAAATACACACAACACAAAACAAATAAAATAAAATAAATAAATAAAATAAAACAAAATAAAATAATAATAAAAAAGAAATAAGCTCATGATTCGAATATACATCCAAATAAAAATTAATCGCTACCCTATTATCAACCACAAACACAACATACAGGATAATAAGAGTGAATATAATGCACAGCGTATATCCAAGGCGCCACGGGGAAGCTGAAAAAAAAAAAAAAAAAAAAAAAAATATATATATATATATATATACACCGCAGCACGCAGCATCTGTTCCCTTTGGTATAAGATACAGCTGTGGTCCTCTAAGAAGCGCAGGGAGCTGAACGGGGTTTTCTTGAGAGAAACTGCACCCGGTAAGGAAGCTCGCTGTAAGGAAGCTTACATTCTCGCTTGGACCAAATTTATGGCGTTTCATTTTCTCGAAGTTATTATTGCAAGAAGGAAAAAAAATATTTTTTTGTTTTCTCTGTGATTTTTTTTTGTAGGTTTGCTTGCTTTTCAGTTTTTTTTTTTTTTTTTTTTTTTTTTTTTTTATCTTGTTATCACGTTTTTGTTTTTATTCGTATTTATTTCATTACTTTCATTTATTTATTGGTATATATAAATGCCACTATTATCACCATATTCAAGGTAATGACCTGGAATTCACTTACTGTGGCTATGTAGCTCGTTAACAAAGCCTGTTTATGTCCTACACAGACAGAGCTAAACACTGGGACTCGCACCGTCGCTGAATCATGCATGGAACTCCCACATTCTCATTAACAATTGCACAGTCTGGACTTTTTTCTCCAGGCAGCGAGAGAGAAGCGGGATCACTGCTGGTAAAACTTAAACTGTGTCGTAATTTGGAGGCACTCGTGAAGTGATCACACGCATATGCACATACACACATATACAAACATTCACACACACACACGCACATACACACGCACATACTCACACACACCATACACACACACACTCATACACACGCACACAACACACACAAAGCACACACACACATACTCACACACACTCATACACTCATACACACACACACAACACACACAACACACGACACAAAATACACAAAATCAGCACGTTTCCATGAACAATATCAGAACATTATGCCAATAATAATAATACAGACAATAAAAAAAGAAAAAAAAAATCCTTACTGATACCCACTCATCACCAACATATAAAACAAATACAGATCAAATCCATTATAATAATCATTATTCAGCATTTTAATATCCTGAATTGGATATAATTATTACATCCTCTGCAGATGCAAAAATGCAGATCAAGAAGATAAAAATAATATGGTATAAGAGATTGAAGAGATATGGCATATGCAGTATATATAAAAAAAAAAAGAAGAAAGATAGAGAAGAGACAGAAAAAAGAAGAAGAGAGAAAAGAGGAGCGAGCAAGAGAAGATGTGAGATAAAGACTAGCCCCACGGAGCATAGAAGAGAAATATGAAGAGAAGACGCTCCACACAGAAGACGGTAAAAAATGAATGATGCAATTTCCGAGAGCATATAAATTGTCAATAATGATAGATACTAAACACGATAAGACTGGACTGACATGCTCGGAGAGAAGAGAGCCAATAGGGGGACCAGTCCACTCTCACTAACACACGACCCTACAGCAGCCGAGTTTTACATTAAGCAACTGGCAAGCTAATAAGAAAAAAATTATATATTTTCTAGCATTGGATTCATATAAATGTATGTTTATACTTAGATATACCACAGTACTCTAGAGGTAATTCCATATTATACGGTTATTATGAGAGTGAGAATAAATAAATATTAATATAACCTGAGAAGAAATGCATCGTATATATATAAGTAATCATTATAGTATATATCAGCAATGAACGTAAATAGAACACACTATTATAAAGTCAATAATGAGAAAAAGAATGTTAAAGTAAATCTAAAGAGGTAAGGGGTATGAGGAGAGCTTACTATACAGCGGTGATGATAAGGCAAGCACACAGCCACCACACCTACTAGCACGTTAACAACAGCACAGCACGCCCATATCGACGACATTGATAGATGAGATCAGAGGCAGAGTGATATATATACTATGAAGTACAGGGTATACGAAATAGTACATGCGATAAGATGATAATAAGCATAGATATTATATATAAGTCATGCTAATATATATATATCCATATATATATATTTAAATATATTAGTCATATATAGTATAGTACCGATTTATTCGTTAGATAAGTGGCGAGCTTAATGGTTAATAACGATCTGATGAGACGTATGTATCCGGAGAAGGGCGTAACAGTATATTATAGTAATGGATTAAGACGTTGGGTTAACTATTATATGTGAGTTATCTGGTCACATGTCTTTAAGTCGCTAATATATGAGGCTACATAATGCTGATTACGAAGGATGACTTAGTATCGAGTAATCTATTATAGGTACTTATGTATAGTATATATATAAATAACATAGTATATGTATATCCGGTGCGTCATGTCCTAGGATTACATAAGGTAAATGATGAGGTCCGGCTGAGAATATATTTACAGTTTAGTATAGTATACCAGTGAGTTATAGTAATGTTATGGCTTATTATAGATGTAGATAGGTATCCTAGTGAAACTTAGATTAATATACAGGTAATGATCGTCTTTTTAACAGAAGGCTAGTTGAGAGTGAAGGTGTATAATAAAGATCGTATTGTGTAATGATTATTGATAAGGTTTAAGGCAAAAAACTTTTTATAGCATTAATTTTAAATTGGATTAGCCAAAGTTGATCCATGACGGCTAATAGTTTACGTTATACTATATATCAGTTAAGTATATTATATATGCGATAACGTCTTATGGTTTAGTGATTATTTATATTATATATCATATATATAATATATATATATATATAAATATATTATTTATAGCTTATTATTTGTTGTGTTATGGTTTTGCTTTGTGTTTTGTGTGTATGTATAGCATAATATAATTATCTACTTTAATAATATATATAAAGTATATATTATCTGAGTAATAGTATAGATATATTAACATATATATATATAAATAGTATGTATACTAACATGTAGTATTAAGCTCTGTCATATTATATATAGGCCAAACATATAATGTATACCTATATGGTATTTATACTATATATAGTATAATATATTATAGTATATATATAATATAATATACTACATTATATATATAGTCGATATATGTCCATATATATACACGGCGTGTGTATGGTCGCCTAGTCACTGGACACACCACACACCCACACACAGGCTCGTTGTGCGACACACACGAAGACACACACCACGAGCGACACACACACGACACCACTACATCTCATCACACACAACAGCATACCACACTACAAGACAGTGTCACAATATAGTTATCAATGTAATATAATATTAATCATTGTTCTGCGTCAGAGTGGTACGGTGTTAGTTAATGGTATGCTATCGTATTTATAGTTATATGTTGTAAGATATTCATATATTTATTTAAATGGTACAGAGTATATTATAAATAATATATATACATATAGTTAATATATATCAGGTTATGATTTAATTATATTATTACTGGTTATCATAGTAATATATATATATATGTACTAACATATCCATATATACATACACACAGGTGTTGTGCGTAGTGAGTTCCCATAGTCATTATATATATTTATTAATATACTATATATATAAATATATATATATAATTATCTTAGATATGTAGTATATGTTATAGGACACATATAGTATAGTTATATATAGAATATGGTATATATTAATTATATATGTGTAATATATAGAGGGTGTATTATATTTTATATATATATACTATAATATTATATATATATATACGGAGAATGAGACTATATTTCATATATATAATATATAATATGGGTCTATGATAGCCGTATAGTCATATAAGTATATATGCAGGGTACAGAGTAATATAACATATATGACTTGAATCATATGAACTATATCATGATAAGCATAGGGATTCTATTGCAGATAAGTTTCGTCTAGCATGCCCAATCGCGTTGCGCCGCCACAGAAGTACGAAGCTCGCGCTTCCTCGTCCACCGCGCCCCTCCATAGCGCCTGCAATCGTGTAGAAATGTCAGATTAACTCCGCGGCACGGCTGGAGGAATCTGGTAATGTGTATATATTAATTCGGTCGGGTAAAAATTTAGCAACGAAGTTCGGCCGGCAGTAACCGGTACGAAGCGGAGATTATCTAAAGTGTGAGTTCTGCTCCAGGAGATGCGAATATTTGGGAGGAGAGAGGGCGCTCGCAAGGGGGGATCAGCAATGGAGGGGGAGGGGGAGAGGATGAAGAGGTAGGATGTGTGTATGTAGAGACCGGATTTTCTATGGAAAATTTCTTGTAAGATGGGATCCGACATTGTTGTTTTTACGGCGCACTACCCATATAAGGATGGCGTGGGTGCCTCTTGTCCTGGGATCAAAACAACACAACACACAACACAACAATAGCGTGTCTTCAGTACTGGACGAGGTATCTGCTTGCTTGTAGACCAGGCGGACGAATGATGACGGGGAATGTGGAAGAAGAGAGGTGGAATGAATAAGGGGTCTGATATCTAGATATAAGAGATGGGGGGAATGAATGAATAGGGGAACAATGTATGGAGTAAAGAGATAGAGAGAAAAGGAGGGAAGGAATGAATAAGGGGGTCCGATATATATAAGATAGAGGAAAGGAGGGAAGGAATGAATAAGGGTCTGATATATATAAGAGAAAGGAGGGAAGGAATGAATAAGGGGTATGATATATATAAGAGAAAGGAGGGAAGGAATGAATAAGGGGTCTGGTATATATAAGAGAAAGGAGGGAATGAATGAATAAGGGTCTGATATATATAAGAGAAAGGAGGGAAGGAATGAATAAGGGGTCTGTATATATAAGAGAAAGGAGGGAAGGAATGAATAAGGGGTATGATATATATAAGAGAAAGGAGGGAAGGAATGAATAAGGGGAATGATATAAGAGAAAGGAGGAAGGAATGAATAAGGGGTAATGATATATATAAGAGAAAGGAGGGAAGAATGATATCAACAAAAGAAAGATAGAAAAAAAAAAAACCTAATGATATCAACAAAGAAAGAAAAAAAAAGTACGTTACCTAATATCAAGAAAGTAAAATAAGTACGTTACCTAATGATATCAAGAAAGAAAGAAAGAAAAAGTACGGTACCTAACGTTAATATATACGTTATCCCACGTTGATACATACTAGATGTCGCTCGAGATGTATTTGGGACGTAAATAAAGTGTCTTCCTTGTATTCGGCTTGACAGAAAGGCAGCGGCATCCCCCATGGACATTATGCAAGTGGCAGCGTCGAAGAATCATTGTGATGTAAATATCAATAGACGGCCGAGGCAAAGTAGCTTCTGGAGGGACACGTCCGACTTAAGGAGATCCTGAAGACGAGTTCTGGGCGAGGAGATGCGTTTCCCTTTATCGGGTTCGGATTAGCATATGCAGCGCGATAGACTGATCGGCGCGTGTGTGTCTTTGGATAACCGTATGCACGCGCACGTAGGGACAAGCGAATGCACACGCACGCACACACAGGCACACACACACACAACACACACACACACACAC
>NW_020871658.1:361470-363970 GCF_003789085.1 Penaeus vannamei | reverse complement strand
AACAATGAACACTATATTGTTTGTAAAAAAGGACAACTTTAAGACTCTCCGCCCTAAAGGAATCACCTACTTGTACATCTCTTTACCTATACAGCAATTAACGAATTATCTTATCGAATTATTTTATCCCTTTTACCATAGCTAGAGGTAAATCTATAAATCGACACACAAGCACAGTGTGATAATTGTTATTACTATTGTTACTATTATTATTACCATTATTATTATTATTGTTATCATCATTATTATTACCATTATTATCATTATTATTGTTATCATCATTATTATTACCTTTATTATCATTATTATTGTTATCATCATTATTATCTTTATTATCATTATCATTATAAGTATTATTATTATTATCCTATTACCAACAATACTCAGTATAATGATGATGATGATTATAGTAAAATAACAATAATAATAATAATGATAATAAGGATAATGATAATAGTATAAGCAATAATAGCAATAATGATGAAGAATAAGACGAAGAACAGACGCCGCGAAAATTAAATTGATATCTAGTTATGTCTTGAATTTGTGCCTTGCATCTTGCCGCCTTATTTTCACAATTATTTTGTCCAGTGTCTCTCATAACATCGAAATGACATACATATCCACACGGGCGCAAGTGTCCCATTAATCCTGTGTGTTGAATCTACAACTGGAATGGATGTATTTCATTCCCATGTGCTCATTAATTCATTCATATATATGATAGTAAAAACAATAATGATATTGGTAATAGAAATAATAATATTACGTATTATCATTATTATTACTGTATAGTTAGTGCGCCGTCAAAGTCCAGACTATCAGCCGGTTTGTTAGAATTGTGCGAGGCCCGACCCAAAGAATATTCGTATACTTGACATGCATAAATAAAGAAATAAATGCTTATTTATCAGTCTAGACATGCATATCAACCGGTAAATAGATGTTTAATGTATATCTATCAGATATATAGACAGATATGCCCTTATTTCTGCATCTCTATTTATGAAAATTTATTATGTCGGGCCTGGCATAATTTTAACAAACCATCTGTACATCATTAGTTCGCCACTAACCAATAAAGATTCAGAACCTCTGCTCTAGACACAAACAGAAAACACACAAGACCCTCCCTTTCATTTTCTTTTTCCTCAGGTCGCCCGGCAGTAAAATTAACGATAATCTCCCTCACTCTCGCCCTCGCCCTCGACCTGAAAAACAGCAAGCGAGAGGAATGGCTTCCATTAGAGGCCCACGTAGGCTTTGCTGAGTAATTTGACCCTTAATAATGGTGGTTTATCTCGCGCATCTGCTCGTCCGTCAGCATTTTCATGGACAGTCATATTTCGTGTATGTAGATACACTACTAATTATGCATGCACATGTACACTTATATATGCAAACATATACACAGATACAGCCACACACACACACCCGCACATGCACACGCATATATATATATATATATATATATATATATATATATATATATATATTATATATATATAATATATATATATATATATATATATATATACACACACACACACACACACACACACACACACACACACACAGACACAAATAGATAAGTGTATAGAGGTATGGTTATGTACGCAAAGCCATCGTACTCAAACACAGACAATTCCTACATCCACACACACACACACACACACACACACTCACGATATAGTGTGTAAATACTGGTGTACTTAATCATTTAAGGATGACTCATCGTTACCCATTGATGCTCTTCCCCACAATAAATTCCATATTTATCAAACAATTAACTGATATTTGCTTGCCGGAAAAGGTTTCGTATATCAAGAATGATTTTTAAACATAGAGAATCATGAAAAGGGTAAAGATTATGATGATAACAATGATAAAAATAATAATGATAATAATGATTATGATAATGACAACAATGAAAATAATAATAATGACGTTAATAACAATAACAATGATAATAGTAATGATGGCATTGATGAAAATGATAATTACATTAATAATGATAATAATAATAATGATAATAGTGATAATGATAATAGAAATAATAATAACTATAGTAATAAAGATAGTAATGATATAACACCACCACCAAAAACAATAACAACAACACAAGTAATATTGTTAATGATAATAAAAAAATGATAATAATGATAATAATAGTGATAATACTACTACTACAAATGATGATAATAACAACAATAATGATAACAATGATAATAATTATAATAATAACAACAACAATAGTGATACTGATAATTGTTATTATTATTGTTACTATTATCATCATTATTGTTATTATCGTTATTATCCTTATTATCATTAACATCATAAGTACTATTATTATTATCCTATTACCGACAATACTTAGTATAAAGATGATGATGATTAAAGTAGAATAACAATAATAATAATGATAATTAGGATAATGATAACAGTAGTAGCAATAATGGCAGTAATAATTAAGAATAGCATGAAGAATAATGATGCA
>NW_020871658.1:348970-351470 GCF_003789085.1 Penaeus vannamei | reverse complement strand
GCAGAGTTGAAAAAAGTGCAACAGGGAATATATATCTTGCTAAGAAATAACAAGAATATAATTGATCACATACTGATACTATGTAGATTGAGGTCAAACTGGATACATGAAGACAGAAAGGAATCGAAAGGGGTTTTAGGACAACGGACTCGAAGACATCTTTCTCAGAAATTCATGGAATGTTTAATATCTGTAACTTAAACACATATATTATATTAAGTAAGAATAACTTGTTAACTAACGGTGACAACATTCAGAAGAGATGGCCTGAATATGTAAGTGAACTTGACACATAAAATAAAAAATAAGCAGGAAGTATGGACAGAATTAGATAAAGGAGGACGTGGCGAAGAAACCGAAAGAGAAGCTGGAATCCTAAAAGATGAAATCATCCATGCTATAAAAACCCTGGAAAATGGAAAGAATTAGAATAGATAATACCTTTGCTGAGTTGTTGAAAAATTAGTGACAATTTCGTTGATGTACTACAGAAGATCTATAATAAAATTATGAATGAAGAACAGTGGACAGAGAAATGAATCAAGTCAATCAATATACCACTTTTTAAGAATGACAAATTACGTAATTGTAATGCCTACTGTAAAGATACTGAAAGTAATTTTGAGTACAATTTCACCACAAATATAATCTATCCTCAAAGAAGAACAAGCTGAAGAACAGAAGTACAGTTGAGCAGGTAGGAAACATCAGCATCTTAAGCGAAGTTCAGAAACCATCAAAACCATATTACCACAACTACTAGCACACCAAATAGCAGAATGTTTTTTCACCACAGTACGAGTAAGATAAGTTTGCCTACTTTCACCCTGTTTGTTTAACATCTTTCTAGAAGAAATTAAGTCGCATATATTAGAAGATTTTGACAGCAATGGCATTGACTTGCATGGAAGTAGCAAGCCTAAAGTCGCATAATTGGCAGCAAAACTCGAATAGCCGGAGCTGGTACAGTCGGAATGGAATAAGCGGAGAGAAGAGTAAAGCCATGGGGATGAATGACCTAGATGAAGAAAACGACAACACCGCCATAACATTTGGAGGAATAACATTAGAAAATGAAGAATTTGAATACCTAGGAGGAATTATTACTAACGACTCAAAATGTGAGAATAAGGTCATAACTAGAATAACGATTTCGAAACAGTCCATATCAAAATTGACTATAATCTGGAAGGACATAGATATCTCATTAAAATCCAAAGTTAAGTTCTATAAGCCATCGTAATGTTAACTCCACTCTATTGACATGAAAGTAGGACTCGAACATGTCAAACGCATTCTGTCATTCTAAATGAGATGTTACCAACTACTTTGGAAACTTTCATGGACAGAAAATCTTACAAATGAATCAGACCATAATAGAATAAACCAAAGAGCTATTTCACTAGAACCCCAATTACAAAAAGCAAGAAGGAGAAAACATCAATTGGTCGGACATGTCAGCAGAGAACCAGGTACCCTCGCTCAATGATGCATGGCTCGGTAGAAGGCCCGGGAACAAGAGGCAGGACCGGCACATCCTGGTCAAGTAAATACTGGACAAGTCAGAAGAGATATTCCTATGTTGATATCGCCCAAGACCGCGCTGCCTGGAATGAATTGGTGTCGAAAGCTGAAGTACCTCAACGGTCGTCCAGGAGAGTAGAATTAGATAGATAGATAGATAGATAGATATAGATATAGATATAGATATATTTATATATATGTATATATACATGTAAATATATATATATATATATATATATATATATATATATATATATATATATATATATATATATATATATTATATATATATATATATATATATATATATAGTATATATATATATATATATAGTATATATATATATGTATATATATGTATATGTATATGTATATATATATATATATATATATATATATATATATATATATATATATATTATATATATATATATATATATATATATATAATATATGTGTGTGTGTGTGTGTGTGTGTTTATGTGTGTAAATATATATATATATATATATATATATATATATATATATATATATATATATATATATATATATATATATATATGCACAGATACACACACACACACACACACACACACACACACACACACACACACACACACACACACATATATATATATATATATATATATATATATATATATATATATATATATATATATATATATATATATATATATATATATATATATATATATATATATATATATATATATATATATATATATATATATATATATATATATATATATATATTATATATATATATATATATATATATTATATATATATAATATATATATATATATATATATATAATATATATATATATATATATATATATATATATATATATATATATATATATATATATATATATATATATATATATATATATATATATATATGTGTGTTTGGCAATATATTATATACAGATATAATCATATACAAGCATACAAA
>NW_020871658.1:341470-343970 GCF_003789085.1 Penaeus vannamei | reverse complement strand
TGTTTTTATTATTAATGGTATTAAACGGAGGTATTTTTTATATCCCTCTCTGTTTGTTTGTCTGTCTCTCTTTTTCTCTCTTCTCTTCTCTTTCTTGTTTCTGTTGTCTCTCTTCTTTCTTCTCTCTTTTCTCTTTTCGACCAAGTGTACTTTCGTAATCGGCTGTACGTGTTCATATCTTCGATTCTATGTACTTATGTTGTCGATTGTGTGAATTTTCATTATCGATTATATGTGCTTATATGATCGACTGTTTGTACTTATATGGGTTAATAGAACATGTATTTTTCCCTTTAAACTTGATCTTTTATTGAATTACAGGGTGTTCTTATTATTTCGTTGTATGGGAAATGATTACCAAGACTGAAAAAAAAAAAATGCTGCGTAAACGTAAGTATATTCAAGCAACGACATAAAAATGAATATGCGTGTGCGCGAGAGCGTATATACACCAGTGAGCGAGGAAATGCAGTATGGATATAGACACATACAAACTCCCTTTGCCATCCCTCTCCCGATCTATAAATCCTGGCTCCTTCCACTGCATTCATTTCTTAGAATGTCTTTTGGTGCCTGTGTGGGCGTCTTGGCTCTCCCTTCTGTGGACATGAATAAAAGACTCAACATTTTACATGCCAAGACAACTGCGCGTATGACGTCACTCGCTCAGAATGGAGATCCTTCACAAAAAAAAAAAAAAAAAAAAAAAAAAAAAAAAAAAACGATGAGCGACAAAGCGTTAAATCGAGCGTTCGTTCAGGGTTTTGCTCGAAGTCACTGATGGGTTTTCGAATAAATGTTTCGACAGATTCCCTGGGTATTTAAGATCGACTCGGGTAAGAACGGGTGTTGTTGTTTTGGGGCGTTTGGTATGCGTGGGCTGGTAAATATTGTTTGGTATGTTTTATTGTGGCTTTAATTTTTTTTTTAATTAATGTTCTATGTCTCTTTTTTTCTTAGTGTGTGTGTGGGGGGGGGGGGGTTGTTGTCTGTTTGTTATCCTCCTCTCTCTCTCCCTCTCTCTCTCTCTCTCTCTTTGTCTCTCTGACTCTCTCTCTCTCTCTCTCTCTCTCCTTTCTTTCTCGATCCATATAATCCTATAGATAGATCGATAGACTGTAGATAGATAGCGAGCAAAGAGCTTACACATCAAGCGTGAGCAAAGACTTTCGGAGGGACAACAATCCTTTTATTTAAACCACATTTTTCTGTCGCTATGTTTACCAGTCCTTCCATTATCGTAAATTATATTTTCATTATAAACCTAAAATATACCCTACGTCATTAAGACCGTCATGACTTTCACATTGGAAAGTGTTGCGTAAAGAAAATTCCTTGAGGATTATCTAATTGCCGATTATTTCTTTCCATCAAGTCATAACTTCCAGTTTCGTTGTTTTACCTCCCAATTTCCTCCTATTTTACAACCGTAAACTCCTTTAATCTCGTGGTAATTGAGATGTACCCTAATTCAAGAACCAACACTTAATGGATGATTATACTAACGACGGTATAATTCGCTTCCTGTGTGATATTCATACCTATTGATAATTCCCGGGATTTTGTGAAAGGCTATGCATCCCTGGGCTAAGCACTTAATAGCTTTTACATTCTATAGATTCTTATTTTATATTATTTCGTTTTATGTCAGAATATGTTGGTAATTTCTTTTGTTAGATATTCTATTCCTGAAGGTTTTGTATCTCAGGGATAGACTATTAGAAAGAAAACGAGAGAGAACGCGCTTGTCTGTGTAGTTAAACCCGACACTCAACGGCAGCATATCGCATTAAACGGTTTATTATTTTACTGTTTTTTATTTATACTTAACTCATCTCGTAGTTTCTATCGTGTCGCATGTTATTTCATGTTATTTCATTATGGGACGTTCTATTCCTCCATAGAACTACTTTGTAATTATTATTTTTTTCCCTTTGTTGCCACCACTGGATAATATCGTTCTAAACAATTATGCAGTTGAGCTCTTGGTGACGAATTTGCACCGATTAGAGTAACAGAGAAGCTTGATGAAATCTAATTCTTCGAGATTGTAAATTATTGAATATACATACATGCACTTACAAAGCAAAGGAAAAACGATGGACAAATATACAAAGTAATCACTAAATTAGATGGACAATATGCATGTAGCTGAAATTAGGTATAAAACTAAAATTAAAATTAAGTATAAAGCATTATATGTAGAACACGGGCAAAATAGTGTAAAACACTTAGCACTGTACTTGTATTAGTATGTATGTATACACATGTATGTATGTATGCACGCATGTATGTAAATATAAGAGATGTACAGACAAACAGGCTGAACAATACAGAGACACTGAGAGTCTAACCTTTGTGATTTGTGCTACCAAAAAACAGAGAATAAATATTTTACACAATAATAAAAAAATAAATAAAATAAATAAATAAATAAATAATAAAATAAATAAATAAAAATAAATAAATAAATAAATAAATAAATAAATAAATAAATAAA
>NW_020871658.1:323970-326470 GCF_003789085.1 Penaeus vannamei | reverse complement strand
TATACGCGATATGTAGATCCCCTCTTTGTATACGACACGGATTAATTATCACAAAGCCTTTTATCAAATCATAACGACATTCCGGCTATCAAAATCACGGCCATAATAAACCGAAATTATAACAATGGCTCGTTCGAATACCAATTAAATCCCATAACATCAAGTAACATACACGGTAATATGCTCATCATACTCCAAAAGGGAAATATACAACGGTTAATTGCTTTCGACTCCCCCCCCCCCCCTCCGCCTGTATGTTATGGGTCACCCTTCCCCCAGTTTTATCATTTTCATTACTTCCACTACTATCATCAGTTTTGTTACTGTTATTTTTATGTTATTATCATCGTCGTTATGAATTTGTTATTGATGCTATTATTAGTGTTATTATCATTAATGTTGATATTATGGTTATTATTACAATTATCATTATCATTAAAAAATCAATGTTATTATGATCTTTATCATAATTGGCATTACATTAATCATCATTATTATTCATAGGTATTAATATTATTACCATGACATACTATTACTAATATTATTCATAATCAGTATTATTCTTTTTCATCAATGCTGCTCCTTTCATTGGTGATATTATCATTATCATTATTATCATTATCATTATTATTATTATCATTATTATCATTATCATTTCATCATTGTCATTATTTTTAACACTACGATTATCATTACTACTATAATTGCTACCATTATTAGTATGAACATAAATGTTATTACTAGCAGCTTTATCGCTATCATAACAATTTTTACTATCATCATTAATTATCATTATCACCATCACGTCTTTAGCATCATCGTTATCACAATCACTATTATTACTATTTATCATTATTGTTGTTATTATATTATTGTTATTATTATTTATTGCTACTATTATCATTATTATCATTACTGTTATTTATTGTTAATATCATTATCATTAGCATTACTTTTATTAATATTATTATTATCCTTATTCAACTATTATCATCATACTCATTTTCATTGTTATCATCTTTATTATTATCGGCTTTACCATTTTCATTATTATTATTATTAATACTGTTATCGTCATTATCACCATTACATATTTAATATTCTGAATTTTATTATCATTATTGCTATCACTATTACTATTATTTTAAACATTATTATTACTTTCATTGTCATCATCATCATCATTATCATAACGAGATGCAGTAAATAAATGACAAATACACCATATAATGGAATATCTTATAATTTAGCACCAAAAAGCAAACAATTTCCCTCTTCAGCAGATGTGTCTTCCGTGGCAGGCTCGCTAGTTCACTCAAGGCCTCCTCTTCCTTCTTACTGGCAATGCAGGAAGTTTATGCTCAAATTTACTGTGTATTTAAAAAAAAAAAAAAAAAAAAAAAAAAAAACTTCGATAGCATTTTTCTTTGCTTGTTACTATACACCTTGAGTGTGATATGTAGATTCCTTATCCTGTGATCTGAGTTATTCATGTACACCATGTGTGCTCTCTTAAATTCGACCAACATTTGCAAACCAAATGAAATGCAACAGGTTGCCTTGAAAATGTATTTGCATTGGTCTAAACATCTGACATAATCAATAATCTAATCATCGCATCTAAATTACGGTGTTACAGATAGTTTCATGAGTTTACTAAAATTTTCTCAGCACATGAAGTCAATAACAGTAAAATATGACTTTTTTCAATACAGCACCACAAGGCTCTTGCTTGGAACCTATACTGCCTAATATATCCACATATTGGCAACATTAGAATGATAATTACAAATCTCATTTACCTTGAGAGTGTTTCAAACGACTCGATATATGAGATGGTGGTACTAGCAGACGTAGGATTTAATTAGCCACGACTAGCTATGGTACAATAGAGTAACGATTAAATGCCACTCGTAATTTTCCACACTAATAAAAAAAGAACTTCAAACAGCCTCAAAGTGCTTTACAATGGAAGACCTAATTTTCAAAAATTAACAGCACATGAAAAATAAATAAGTAAATAAAAAATAAAAACTGACAAAGGCATATTCAAAGATTCCATTTCATCTTTGTTAATGTCAGATGATAAGTATGGTTTCCCATTAGATCTCCATTACGGGCTTTTGATTATTTCTCAGAAGAGAGCAATCTGCAAATTAGCAGACTTAAAGAGATGAGCTACAATTAATTACTTTTCAAAGATTCAAATCATGTTCATTTGCAGTTATTATATTCAAATTTCTTAGCTTGCGTTCAGAAAAGAGATCTCACGCATTAGAGACGAGCAACACTATTAATTTAGGGATATTATCAATTTAGAAATGAGTCTAAAACACTCTATCCAATCTCAGAGAGGAAAAAATGGCCGAACTCCCAACACTCTTTTACATTCTCGTCAGCTGATGCTTGTTACTCCAGTATATATATAAAAAAAAGTATAATTAAGACCTATAACCAAAATAATTTTGACATCTAATATTGAAATTTGTCGCCTTCAACG
>NW_020871658.1:296470-313970 GCF_003789085.1 Penaeus vannamei | reverse complement strand
AAACCCCCTTCCGTCCTGAATGACGTCACACCAATCCATTACATCACATCGGACCATTCGATGACGTCACAGTACACCATGACGTCATAACGCTTATTAATCTCCTATACTGCCTTTATTTCCACGAAAGTCAACGCCCTCTGTTGGGAGTACGGCGATTTATCTTACGGTGACTTTTGGTTAATCCGGACTCCACTGATATCACTTAATATCAAGTGATAAATCATTCTTTATCATTATCCGATCTGACACTAATATCTGGCGGTGAAAGAGGCTGCATCTTCACCTGGAGATAAGTGCGGCAATTTATTATTATTGATTCGACTCATTTTTTTTTCTTTTTTATGCTTACTCGCATTCTTTCATTGTGTGTGTGTGTGAAAGAGAGAGAGAGAGAGAGAGAGAGAGAGAGAGAGAGAGAGAGAGAGAGAGAGAGAGAGAGAGAGAGAGAGAGAGAGAAGAGAGAGAAGAGTTGATTCTCTTTCCTCTTCCTCCTTTACCTCCATCTTTTCCTCCCTCCGCCCGTCCTTCCCCTTCCCTTTTCGTCTCCGATTCTACCCAAAAAGGAGAAACCTCAAACCCAGGACAGAATCTGCCCCCCCCCCCCTCCCCTCTCAGTCCGACCCCGATTCTCCCTTTTCGTAAGTTCCCGCCAAAAGTTCTCCGGTGATTCTTCCCTTTTCGAAAATTCCCGCCAAAACTTCCTGACTTCCGAATAAAACCTCGCAAACACAGACCGATCAGGATATCTCCCTTGACCACACATTCCGGGGGCACAACTCCGAGACATTTTCCTCCTCTCGTCTCTCGCCTTTCACTTCCCCTCACCTTCTTGCAGCCATAAACCCGTGAAAAATAGGTAAATTAAAGTTAATATTAAATAGTTGCGGATGAATTTCGAAGGTTCGTGATATTTAATACTTTAGGTAATAGTCTTAATAGTTTTAAATTCGAATCCAAAATTTGGTATCGTTTCGAAGCATCTAATCGTTTCGAACCTTCGAGAATCGTAAACATCTTTCTTTTCTCACTCCCCTTATCGTTATGATTCCTATAATCAGCGGGCAGTTATATTCCAGAATTTTACCCTTACATACTTTTACTCCCCCTTCTCATTCCCCTCGCACCTCCGCTCACCTCCAAGCAACCGAGCAATAACCTCAAAAATGTTATTTATCCCACACAGTCTCGGTCAAAAGTTGTGTCGAGACTCGAAAATGAAACTTCGAAGCCCTGCTGGTTCAATGATTCAGTTGTTCAGTGAGGAATTTGCTATTAATGATGATACTGATTTTATTAATAGTAATAATGATAATGGTTATTAGAACTCACTTAGTCTCGGACAAAAGTCGTGTCGAGAATGAAGCTTCGAAGCCTTGCTGGTTCAGTGATTCAGTTGTTCAGTGAGGAATTCGAAACGTGTTTGACTAGACTTTGCTATTAATGATGATAATGATTTTATTAATAGTGATAATGATAATGGTGATTAGTAGAACTCATTTAGTCTCGGACAAGAGTCGTGTCGAGAATGAAGCTTCGAAGCCTTGCTGGTTCAATGATTCAGATGTTCAGTAAGGAATTCGAACCGTGCTTGACTAGGCTTTGTTATTATTGATGGTAATGATTTTGTTAATAGTAATAATGATAATGGTGATTAGTAGGATATGTATGGTGATAATGATGATGGTAATAATGATAACAATAATGATGATGATGATTATGATAATAATGATATTGATTATGATGATGATGGTGGTGATGATCATAACAATAACAGTAATAACAATATTGATAACAAACATAATAATGATAATAACAATGATGATAATAGTAGTAACTATAATAATAGTAATTATAATAATAAAGGTAACAAAAACAACAACCACAGTGATAATAATGGTAATAATGACAATAATAATAATGATGATAATATTAATATAATGATAATAATGATAACAATGATTATAACAATAATTACAATAATGATAAAAGACGAAGAAGACATCATGAAAAAGTGAGCAGGACATTTTTCCTTCATCTTTTTCCTCTTGCAAGAAAATTAAAGAAAAAAAAAAAAGTTGGTCCGGATGCCGTCTTTCCGCCTTCAACATTATTGCAGAAGTTGAAGGCACATCACCTCCTGTCCTGCATGATTGATAGGCCTTAAAAAAAAAAAAAAAAAAAATAAAAAAAAAAAAAATCATGTTCTTATTTATTTATTATCTTAAAAAAGTTCTTATTTTTGATTTGCAGATATTACTTTGTTGATGTTACGTGTTTTAAGTTTTTGGGAGGGAGAATGGGTCAGAAGTGGATAGATCATTGTTGAATATGATAGATGTGGAGATCGATGGAATAAGAGAGATGAGAGGAGATTGGTATTCATATTTATAGTAATCTCTCTCTCTCACTTTCTTTTGATCTCTTTGTTCTCTCTTTGTCTCTCTTCTCTTTCTCTGTCTGTCTGTCTGCGTCTCTCTTCTTCTCTCGTCTGCTCCTCTCTCTCTCTCTCTCTCTCTCTCTCTCTCTCTCTTCTCTCTCTCCTCTCTCTCTCTCCTCTCTCTCTCTCTCTCTCTCTCTCATCTCTCTCTCTCTCTCTCTCTCTCTCTCTCTCTACTCTCTCTCTCTCTCTCTCTCTCTCTGATACACATTGCCATTGTCTGCTATTCTATATAACAGTAAGCCAAGATATATAACAGAGAAGAGAGGAAGACAAAGAGAGAGAGGGGGAGGGGATGGGGAGGGAGAAAGATAGATAGATAGAGGCAGAGAGAGAGAGAGAGAGAGAGGATAGGAGGGGAGGGGAAGAGAACCAACGACATACACAAAGATATAAGAAATTCCAATAAAATCAAATGAAAGAAAATTCATTCAAATCGGAAACAGCTTAAGTGTGCTAAACCCCCTTATAGAAAACGGAAGACAGAATAAACGTCACAAAACATATGGAATCCCGTTTTCTTTCGCGTCAGCTGATTGGTTATCAACCTCCTTCAGACAACAAACTGCCTCTTAAGCTGATAAGGACATTGTTCTATTATTTTATCGTTTTTTTTCTTCATTTTCCTGTTCTATTATTATTTCCTTTTTAACACAACCTTTTCCTTCATTTCCTGTTAATATATTTATTTATTTATTTTTTACACAAACTCTTCCGAATTGTGAAGAGAGACCGGACGGAAAGACTGCTCCATTTCGCCAGAGAAAATATTGCCAAAGGAAAACAAAATAGACTGAAAACTTCTCGTAAAAAAAAAACTTTTAGAAAAGGAATATATACATAGTTTTTTTTCTCGAGCACTCTGGCATCGAACTGTCATAGAAGTATAAAAATTCCTGGGAGATATTTTGTGTTTGTGTTTTCGCTCGTAGTTTGTGAGCGGGTTTGTTCGTTAAACTTTATGTCTGTTTGTTTTATTTTTTTGTAGAGAGCTTTTTTTTTTTTAGTGTTTACTTCGCTGTTTTATATATATCCACCTATGTTTCTCTAGTTGTCTAAGGTCATCAGTATACATCTTTATATTCATTTTTATCTAATTGCTTGTCTTTCTACCCTCCTTTAAATTTCATTTTCCTCCCTTTTTTCCCTTCCTGTCCTCCTTCCTTCCTTTATCCGTCCCTTTAGCCCCTCCTCCATCATCTACCTTCCTTCCTTCCTTCACAAACTTCTTTCGAATGTTAAAAAAAAAATAGATAGATACTATCTTCCCTTCCTCTTTATTTCCCTCTTCATCCCCCTCTCCCATTCCTCAACTTTCCTATGCACCCTTTTCTACTTTTCTTCTCTCTCCCCTTGCTCCTCCTCTGATTTCTTTTTCTCCTCTCTTTCAGTCTTGCCTTACCTCATCCTGTTCTCTCTTCTCCCCTCTTCCTCTCCTTCTGCCTTCTCTTTCGTCCTGGCTTTTTTCCTCTCTTCCTCTCTTTCTCTCTTACTGCCCTCACACCATTGCTATCCTTTGTCTTCTTTTTTTTCCTCTCTCCACCTCTTCTTCCTCTCCTAACCCTCCCCCTTTCTCTATTTCTCCTCTCCCTCATCCTTTTTCTTTTTCTCCTTCTCTCTCCCTCCCCTTCTATTCCTCTCCCCTCTCCTCCATCTCTCTCCCCTTTATACACACATTCTCATCCGTCCCGTTCTCTCCTCCTATCTTTTCTCCTTTTCTTCTCCCTTACCCTCATTCCTTCTCCCCCTCTGCACTCTCTTCATCCTCCCATTATCTCATTTTCTCTCCTTCTCCCCTTCTTTACTTCACAATGGAAATAACAAAGGCTAACTTTTTTCCAGGATCACAAACTAACTTTAACTGCTTCCCAAATACTTTACTTATTCTCCTAAGCTGTTCTATTTCTTCTTTTTTTATCGTCTTATCTTTCATTCCTTTCCTTTATGATCACACTATTTTACCTTTTTTGATTCCGCTTCTTCCTTTTCATTTTTTTCTTCTCCTTTCTTCCCTATTTTTTTGTTCTGTTTTCTTCATCCATTGCATTCCTACCGTTGTTTTCGTTTTCCTCTTTCCTTACTCCCTTCCTCCACCTCCCACTCTCTCCTACTACTCCCCCCCTCCCCATATCCATCTTCCTTTCGTCGTGCCTCTTCCCTCCTTATCCCCCCCCCCCCACCTTGTTTCCTGCTTACTCCTCTCCCCCTCCACATTACGCCTCCTACTTGCTCCTTCCTCCCCCTCCTCCCTTCCTCCCTTTCCTCGCTTCTCCCCCCACCTCCCTGTATCCAGCATCCTACACTGCAGCCTCTTACCCCCACCCCCACCCCCACGTCCCACCGCCCACCCCCATCCTTTCCCGCGACATTCGCCAGGATGCGCTTACAAGAACTTGAAAAACTGGGAATAAGGGAATCAGTGGAAACAAAAAGAAGGTAATGAATAAAGAAGGACACACACACATATACACGTATTAAATATTATATGTATTATGTATATATATATATATATATATATATATATATATATATATATTATATATATATATATACATATATATATATACATATATAGTATTACCAGTATATATATATATATATATATATCATATATATATATATATAGTATATATATATATACATTATATATATAATATACAGTATATATTATATATATTATATATATATATATATATATATGATGTATGTATGTATGTATGTATGTATAATTATTTCTTTTTACATATATGGCAGCACTCACACACACACACACACTCACACACACACACACACACACACACACACACACACACACAGCACACACACACACACCACAGCACACCACACACCACACACAGTCACAGCACACTACACACACACCTCACACGCACGCATAGCAACACACACACATGTATCATGTATGTACATATATATATATATATTATTATATATATATTATATATATATATATATATGTATATTATATATATATATAGTGGTATGTATGATGTATGTATATATATATTAACATATATAGTATATATATATATTATATATATACTATATATATATATATATATTGTATGTGTTATATATATATAATATATATATATATATATATATATATATATATATGATATATATATATAATATATATATGTTATAAGTATATTATATGTGTTGTGCTGTGTGTGTGTTGTTGTGTGTGTGCTGAGTGTGTGGTGTGTGGGTGTGTGTGTGTGTTGTGTTGTGTGTGTGTGTGTGTGTATTATATATATATACTATATATATATATTAATATATATATATATATATATATATTATATATATAAAAGAAAGAAAAAGAGAGAGGAAGAGAGTAGACAGGCCAGATCAACAGGCAGAACGGGTAAGGCAAGAGGGAGAGACAGTTTAAAGAAAGCGAGAGTCGGTGAGAGATAAAGAAAAGAAAGCGGAGAAAGAGGAAGAGGAGCTGGAGGGGAGGGGGGGGACACCTCAAGTTGGATCTTATAAATTGTTCTTCCGTTGAACCTGAGTGGCATCTTTCTTTCTTTTTCTGTTAACTTGCTGAGGTTTTATGTTAATATTCTTGCTCTTAATTCTATATTTTTCCTTTTTTCTCTCTCTCTTTCTCTTCGTCTCCTGCTGTCTCTCTGTTTCTCTCTCTCTCTCTCTCTCTCTCTTCTCTGCTCTCTCCTCTCTCTCTCTGCTTCCTCTTCTCTCTCTCTCTCCTCTCTCTCTCTCTCTTCCTTCCCTCTCTCTCTCTTTCTCTCTCTTCATCCATTCTCTCGTCTCTCTGCTCGTTCTCTCTCTCTCTCCTCGTCTGCTTCTCTCTCACCACCCTGGCGCGCCTCGTCTGCTTCTGCTCTCTCTCTCTTTCTCGGTCTCCTATCCCCACCTCCCTCTCTCGTCCTCGGCGCGTCCTCTCTCTCTTTCTCGCGGTCGATCTCCGCGCCCGTCTCTCTCTCTCTCGTCTCTCTGCTCTCTCTCCTCTCTCTTCTCTCTTTCATCTCTCTCTACTCTCGTGTTCTCTCTGTCTCTCTCCGGTCCTCTCTTTCTCTCTTATCTATGTCTCTCGCGTCGCTCCCTCGTTCCTCTTCCGCGCGTCTCTCGGGGCGGTTCCTCCGCGAGGGTCGTACGTCTCCTCGGTGCTCCGAAGATAGCGGGGCGCGTCGTCGCCTTTCGTTGGCTCAAGTGAGTGCAGTCTCGCGAAGTTGTCTCTCAGCGCGGGACTCCCATGGCAAGGGTGCTGCCGCTGCTCTGATCGGGCAGGTCCCCAGGCCCCTCTTGCAGGGCCCTCCCGGGCAGCCTCTCTCAGGTTCGGGCTTCTCGCGCCTTTATGCCGGTGGAGCGTAACTGTTGGCGGGGGGCCTTCTCTTGTGGGCCCGGGCCGGGCGTTGCGGCGCGTGTGGAGGACTGGAGGGGCTCGGTTCCTTCCTCCCTACGGCTTCGTTCCCGTTTATTTCTTTTGCGGTGCTTCGCTCGGTCGTCCGTCCTCTGCTCGTTTATATATATATAATATACTCACCTCCACTATAATAATAGGGTATTTACCAATATATATATGATATATAGATATATACTCATATAATACTTATTTCTCGTCTCTCCCGTACTCATCGTGCTCTCTCTCTCGGGCATCGGCCCGGTCGTTCTCTCGACGGGTCTTTTCTCCTCTGCGGTGGTCCACAGTGGGGGGCCGGGTAGAGATAGCGGTCTTCCTCCCGGCTTCTCTTTTTCTCTCTCTCCCTTCATTCTTGGGGGCCTCGCTTCTCCTTCGCGTCGGTGCTCTCTCTCTCCTCTACCGTAGGTACACAGAGGCAAGAGACACAGTTTACTGACAGCGCAAAGTGACTTCATTGAGTCATGACAGACGCGAAATATTACATTTTCGTCAACGTGCCAAACTCGACGTCAATATCTCAGTGCGGAGCGATGTATTCTGAATATCGGTGGGGAATTCTGGGCGTTTTTTTTTTTTTTTTTTTTTTTATCGACTGGGGAAGTTGGGAGACGAGAGTTGTGGTCGCTTGGGGTGCGATGCTATTGACAGACGTACGGGCACAACTCAGCGACATGCAGACAGCGTGAGTGAAAAATCCTAGCCACTCCCCACAGCAGCTTGCAGAGAGCAGGCATCGAGGGAGAAGCCTACTAGAAGCGCACAGACAGCCAGGCAGAAAGCAGCATCGAGTGTGAAGCCCAACATCCATCCACAGACAGCCAGAGAGACAGCAGCGTCGAGAGTGAGAAGGCCCTAGGAAGCCCACCAGAACGCACAGACAGCTACAGACATCCATCCATATCGAGCATGTGTCGAATGAGAAGCCGCATCTATCCTAGACAGCCAAGAGGGACAGCAGCAGGTGTGAATGACCAAATCCATCCAGACCCGCACAGACAGCCCGATGACCGCGACAGACAGCATCAGAGTGAGAATCCTACAACAGACATCCCGCCAGAGAGACACAGCAGCATCGAGTGTGAAGCCCAACATCCATCCACAGACAGCTAGACAGACAGCAGCGTTGAGTGAGAAGCCCTAGGAAGCCCACCAGAACATGCGACAGCTAGCCAGACGACAGCATGGAGGGAGAACCCAACATCCATCCACAGACAGCCATACAGACAGATGCATCGAATGAGAAGCCCACCAGAACCGCATGGACAGCTAGCCAGGCAACAGCATGGAGTGAGAACTCAACATCCATCCACAGACAGCCAGAAAGACAGGAGCGCCGAGTGGGAAGCTCAGCAGCGCCGCCTAAGTATGTTGACATGCCATCTCATCTTCTTAAGTTTCTTCCTAAGCAAAGATTCGCAAAGGTCAACATTTACATAGGCTCCCTTAGGATTTTTTAAAGGGTTTCCTAGCCTCTCGCTCTTCGGCTGACGTGGCTTCTGCTGTTAAGGAAAATTTCTATTTATACAGCAATATGGATAACTATGTCAAAAGATGATAGAAGTTATTATGGCAATGGCTATATCGATGATAACAATAATAGTAAAAAACGAAAACCAATATTAGTGATAATGATGAAAATAGCAATAAAAATGGCAAGAATTTAATAGTAATAACAGAAACAGCAAAACGATTACATTTTATTTTGTGGATCATGAAATAAAATGCACTAATATGCAAAGGAAATTTTCAAAACCAATATCTATTAACAAGGCATTTCACCCCCTCATGATCCCCTTCTTTATCACCGTTTCACTATTCTCCTCTTCGCTTATTCTCAGCCTCTTCACACTTATTCTTTCTTCCTTTTCCCATATTTTCATTCTCCCCATCTCCCCAATTTTCCTCTCTTCCACCTTCTTCTTCTCAATTCTATTTCCGTTTGCTACTTCTTTATAACCTGGTCGTTTTAAGCAAATCCCCCTTGGCATCATTATTATCATTTTGTTATCATCATTATGATTATTACTACATTATCATCATTAATATCACTTTTAACATGATAATCTTTATCTTTCTCATTATTATTTTCATCAGCATTATCATTATTGATATTCTTATCATCATTATCATTATTAATATTCTTATCATCATTATTATTATCATTTTGATCATCATTGTCATTATTGTTTTTAGTATTATTATTATCATTATTATCATTATCGTTATTATTGTTATTATCATTATTGTTATTATCATCATTATTGTTATCATTATTATTACTAGTGTTATTATCATTATCATTACTAGTGTTATTATCATTATCATTACTATAAATATCACTATTATTACCATTTTTGTTATTGTTATTACTATCATTATTCAAATCTTCATTTATTGACGGTTTCCCATCACAGCACTCAAGATATGTTGAGAATAATCGGTATTCCCATAAGCACAGATCAAAAATGCGATTCTGATAAAGCCAGCCATTTATAAGGTCAAACGACAAGGGTCACCAGGTACAGTCCCTTGACCTAGCAGGTAATTCGTGACCTGAGGCTTTCGGTGAGTTTCAACTGGCTGTTAAGCTTTTAAGTGGTTAACAGGGCTAGTTTTGATGTAGTGGTATCGCTATTATCATCATTGCAGCTGTTTTTCTTATTGTTATTATCAGTATAGTCGTTATTGCCATGGCCATTGTTATCATCCCAATCTTTATGTCTTTGATAACTGTTATCAATCTTTTATTATTGTTATCGTTTTCATTGACGTTACCGTGATTACCAGAGCTATTAATTTTATTAAGATTATGATTGTTGACATCTTTACCAAATATTTCTCAGGGGAAGAAAAAGCTCACACAAAACACACACTCTTACACACACACACACATACAAAAAATACACACAGAGGAGAATAGAAATAAAAATCAATAAAGTAAACAATGGAAAGTAAAAAAGAAAAATCACTAGACTTTCTCAAATGTACATAGCAAACCAACACGCTAAATTGATGATAAATATAAACAGACAAATAAAAATATAAATACAAGATAAAATAGCAAGAAAAAAGAGCTTTCTCCCAGGTAGCCTCCACGAAGCAACCTGTTTCTATGGGTGTTTCTTACAAGAGTTTCTGACCTCCAGAGAACATGCAAATAGAGAGAAAATTTGTCTGCCTTGACTATCTGCATTTCGTATCCTGAAGGCTTGTATGGTCTATCCTACAGCTTGCAAGGATCTAGCTGTTGTTGGCAAAGATTGTATGGTGACAAGGGGAGATCTTTCGTACCCTACATTGCCGGGGTTCTTGCGTCCAGGGCTGTGTCGAAAGGGTCTGAGCTCAGAAGGCAAGGCAGGTGGGGATTCTTATCTCTTATTCATTTCTTATTTGTATTTGTGTTATTTGATGCATAAGGTTGATTGGGTTCATTTCAATCACTTGGAGATGCTGTGCTGCATTTAGAGCAAATGGTGTGTGTTAATATATGTATATGTATATGTGTGTATTCATATGTATGTGTATATACTATATATATATATATATATATATATATATATATATATATATATATATATATATATATATATATATATATATATATACATATATATATATATATTTATATATATATATATATATATATATAATATATACATATATATTATATATATATATATATTTATATGTGTGTATACACACACACACACACACACACACACACACACACCACACACACACACACACACACACACACACACACACACACACACACACACACACACACACACACACACACACACATATATATATATATATATATATATATATATATATATATATTATATATATATATATATATATATATATATATATATAATATATATATATATATTGTCAAAACCGGTATATACATACATTTATTATATATATATATATATATATATTATATATATATATATATATATATATATATATATATATATATATATATATATATATATATATATATATATTAATAGATAGATAGATAGATAGATATATATATATATATATATATATATATATATATATATATACACATAAATATATATATATACATACATATATAATATATTATATATATTATATATATATATATATATATATGTGTGTGTGTGTGTGTGTGTGTGTGTGTGTGTGTGTGTGTGTGTGTGTGTGTGTGTGTGTGTGTGTGAGAGAGAGAGAGAGAGAGGAGAATAAAGGTAAAATGAAATAGAAAAATTTTACAAACAAAATATCTCTCTAATCGGCTATTATGTTTGTGAAAGGTACAAAGAAGCGCTCTATTTTTCTCATAATTAATCTCGTACACACGCACGCACCTTCTTTTATCTCTGTTTTTGCTCTGCCCTTTTCCTTCCTCTTATCTCTTTTCTCTCTCTTCCTCTTTCTCTCTCTTTTTCTCTCTCTCTAAGTTTGCCTGTCTCATTTTCTCTCTCGTCCTCGTTATCTGCCTCTCCCTTCCTTTATCTTTATCATTCATCTAACTATTTAGCTTTCTATCCGCCCCCCCCTCTCCTCTCTCTCTCTCTCTCTCTCTCTCTCTCTCTCTCTCTCTCTCTCTCTCTCTCTATATATATATATATATATATATATATATATATACATATATATATATATATATATATATGGATATATATATCTGCCTATCCACCCATTCATCAACCCATCTATCTTTCTCTCTCTCTTTCCTTCAATCTATCTATTCATCTATCTATCCATCTACCACTCCATCTCTCCCTGCTAATCGGTTTCACGCCACGCTTCCCACACTCTCCTCCTAAGAACAGTCCCACTTTACCAGATACTTCTATTAAGCAACCGTAGAGCGTTACCTTACGAGGATGCTCTGTCTACTTCCGAAACGTAGTGAGGGTTCGAATCCGTATAGAGGTCCTCCTGTGTCCCGTGATGCAAAGGGGGATAGCCGTTTGAAGAGGAAAGATTACAGGGGATATCCTGTTACTTGGAAATTGGTAGATACTTCATTTTTTTAAGATCGTTAGGTGATGGATAGAATAATGATGGTAGAAACAATAATGGTGATAATAATTGTCGTAATAATGAAAATGAGAATTATAATGATAATAATGAAAATGATAATAATTATGATAATAATCCTAGATAAGATAATGACAGTGATAAAAAATTTGACACCAATAATGATAATAATGACTGATAATAACAATGGCAATGATAATGATAATGACGATGATAATGATAATGATAATAATGATAATAGTAATACAATAATGATTATAAGAGTACTAGTAGTAATAATGATTATAATAATAATGATGATAATAATGATAATAATGATGATAATTATGATAATAATAATGAAGATGATAATAATGATAGTGATATTAATCATGATAATAACAATAATAATAGGCTAATGATGATAATAATGATAATGATGATAATAATGATAATGATTATAACAATAAAAATTTAGATAATAATATCTATTTTTATAAAACGATAACAGTAATCATAACAAATAACAATAATAATTATCACAAAATGATGATAATGAATGCGATGCATCATATATAATAACAGCAGCAAAAATAAATGATAATAATAATGATAATGATAATAATAATAATAATGAATAAATGGAGGATAATAATGATTAAAAAGAAAGAAAGAAAGAAAAATATAACAATAATGATAATGGTACGTCAAAGAAAAGAATGATGGAAAGAGAAAGAGAGAGAGAGAGAGAGAGAGAAGAGAGAGAGAGAGAGAGAGAGAGAGAGAGAGAGAGAGAGAGAGAGAGAGAGAGAGAGAGAGAGAATCTTACACAAAACACCTTAAAATATATCACAAATATTCTAATTCCGAAGCCAAAGCCAGGAACGCAAAGATTCAGTGACGGTAAGTGAAGGGTGACTGAGGACAACGTATATAACACTTGACATTTAGACAACGTAGATTTAGAAGAAAAAAACTATTCAAAAATGTGCAACGAAAATCAACAATAACGATAGACTCTTTTTTCCCAAAAGTAATTAGAGCAGCCAGGATTCTTTATTTAATCGGATGTGTTCGAAAGCGGTGAAACTTGACAAGGATGGGAATGTGTTCGGGTGGAGTGGGAGAGGAGGAGGGGGAGGAAGAGGAGTAAGAGGAAGAATAGGTGGAGGAAGAAGAGGAAGAAGAGGTGGAGAAGGAAAAGGAGGAGGAGAAATGTCAGGGTGAGGAAAAGGGGGAGGTAGGGAGGGAGGGGGAGAGGAGATGGTGGAGGAAGAGGAGAAGAAGAAAGAAGAGGAGGAGGAGGAGGAGGAAGAAGAAGAGAGGAGGCGGAAGAAGTAAGGAAGAGAAGGAAAATGAGGAGGTGAAGAAGAGGAAAGCTGAGGAAGATGGAGGGAGGAAGAACAAAATGGCAGAGAAGAGAATAAGAAGATAAGAATAAAGAAAAAGAAAGATAGAAAGTAGAGAGGAAAGTGAGGGTAGAAGGACGATGACGAGGAACGATGATATAAGAGAAAAGTGATAAAAAACGGAAAAGAAAAAAAATATGGAAAATTGCAAGAGGAAGTCGATAACGAATGAGATGAAGATAAGACGAAGGGAGAGGGAAACAGAAAGAAAAAAGGGAAGAGGAAAAAAGGAGCATATGATGGAAGGGGAGATAAAGACAAAGAAAAACATGAACTGGTACGAAAAGTAGAATGGACGAAATTAAGATAAATCAGGAAGAAGAGAGGAGAGAGAGAGAGAGAGAGAGAGAGAGAGAGAGAGAGAGAGAGAGAGAGAGAGAGAGAGAGAGAGAGAGAGAGAGAGAGAGAGAGAGAGAGAGAGAGAGAGAGAGAGAGAGAGAGAGAGAGAGAGAGACGTAGATAGGTAGTTAGATCGATAGAAATAAAGTTAGAGATAGATGGATAGATGGATATACAATCAGACAAGTAGAGATTGATAAATAAAAAAAGAGAGGTTAAGAGACAGACAGACAGACAAATAAGCACAGAAAAAAGATAATTTGAGAATTAGACAAAAGCAGAAAGAAAAGAAAGAGAGAGAAGAAATGGTTTGCGATATATTTTCGACTCACGGAAGCTACCTGCACATATAAACTAAATTATATATGATATTTAAACACGATGTGATTTATTGATCTGAATTATGACGGGAAACAGCTCATAGAATACCAAAGAAACACGGAATATCTGGCTGAGAGACAAACAGACAAAGGCAAACAGACAAATAAACAATTTTATATAGATATGCCCATAAAAGTCCTAAAACAGTGATAGATAGACAGACAGATAGACAGACAGACAAACAAACAGATAGATAGACAGACAGATAGACAGACAAAGAGATAGATAGATATACAGACAGATAGATTGACAGACATACAGATAGACATACAGACAGACAGGCAGATTGACAGACAGATAGATAGATAGACAGACAGACAGATAAACAGACAGACAGACAGATAGACAGACTGACAGGCACAGACAGACACCATCACTTGCAAAACCACAAAAAGTGTCCCTGACTATCTTCCCTTTTCCTCTTCCCCTATTTACTCCCTCCCATTCCCCTTCCCCTTCACCCCCTCCCCCTCCCCCCCCCCGCCTTTATATCCCCGAAACAAGGAAAAACAACCCTTCATATCCTCCTAGATATTGAAAATAATTGCAGTCTCATAATCCCCCCCCCTTTCCCCCTCCCCCTCCTCTCCCCCACCCCTCGTTCCCCGACGCCCCCTACTGTTTACCATATATGTTCCGGAAACACCATATGAAATACTGCCCCCCTTACATCCCCCCCCCCTTCTACCACCTCCTACCTCTCCTCCTCCCCTCCTCCTTCCCTACCTCTCTTTCCTATCTTCCCATACAAGCCCCCCCCCTCTTCTTCTTCTCCCCCCCCACCTACACCCTATCCCCAACGCGTAAAAAAATATGATACAAGAAGTTCGTTAAATTGGGTGCTCTGCATATGGCAACGTCTACTACACCTCCACAGTTGACCTTGAAAAAATTATTCTTATAAATATGTGATGTTGCGATAGATGAGTCATCTAGGTATGTATGTGCGTATATGTTGTATGTGTGTGTCTATTTGTTCGTAAGTTTGTGTGTGCATGCGTTTATATGTTTGTGTGTGTGTATATGTGAATGTGCGTGTTTATGTGTGTGCGTGTTTGTGTGTGTGTGTGTGTGTGTGTGTGTGTGTGTGTGTGTGTGGTGTGTGTGTGTGTGTGTGTGTGTGTGTGTGTTGGTGTGTGTTGTGTGTGTTGTGTGTGCGTGCGTATATGTGTGTATGTGTTCGTGTGTGCGTGGCATGTGTGTGTGTGTGTGTGTGTGTGTGTGTGTGTGTGTGTGTGTGTGTGTGTGTGTGTGTGTGTGTGTGTGTGTGTGTGTGTAATGTATGCGCGTATGTGTGTGTAATGTGTGTGTGTGTGTGTATGTGTTCGCGTGTGTGAATGTGCGTGTGTGTGAGTATGTGCATATGCGTATATGTGTATATATCATATTTGCGTGTATGTGTGATTTACGCGTGTGTTCGCGAGATAATTTACATACATGTGTACTGTATAAACTTGCACACATATACGAACGTGTTTCCTCGGCGACACAAGCGGGTAGGCGAACCAAAAGGTCAAACGCGTAATTCGAAAGGTCAAAACAAGTGAGATAATTAATTCATATTAAATTAAGGATGTTCAGATCAAAGGGTGAAAAGGCAGGAGAAAATTATAAAAACATGAATATTTAAAAAATTATCTTCTAAAATGTGAAAAAATCTTGAAATTTCTCTTTACAAAAGGCATATGCAGATGATATCAACTAAAGAAACAAAAGTTTATTCAAAACGGTGTCGTGTTAAGAGAGACGAAATTGTAACATGTGGATAATAAACAAACAGAAACAAGCAAATAATGAAGCATAATAAGATAACACAAGAAAAACAAAAACAAAAAAGACGCGAATTGAACGAACTGAAACGACTAACAAACAAACAAACGAACAAATAACCACAGGGAAATAGCATGAACTCCCAAATGCATTTTGAAACCTTACTGCTGAACAGTCGCGACGTAACAATACCTGCGCTAAATCCTTTGAACATGCAGACATAACAAAGGGGAGAGAAGGGGGAGAGGGAGGGGAGCAAAGGGGAGGGGAGAGAGGGGGGAGCAAAGGGGAGGGGAGAGAGGAGGGGAGCAAAGGGAGAGGGGAGGGGTAGGGGAAGATAGAGGGATGGGAAGGGGACAGGGGAGGGTGAGGATAGGGGGAAGAGTGTTAGGAGGAGAAGAGAGGGGTGGGGATGAGGGGAGGAGACAGAGAAAGAGCTGGAAGATGGAGAGAGAGAGAGGAGAAGCTGGGGAGATAGGAGAAGTTGGGAAGAAAAGAGGAGGTAGGGAGAGGGGAGGAGACAGGAGAAACTGGGGAGATAGGAGAAGTTGGAAAGAAAAGAGGAGCTGGGGAGAGGGGTGGAGATAAGGAAAGAACTAGACGATGGGGAGAGAAAAGGAACTAGGAAGAGAAGAAGAGCAGGGGAGACTGAAGGGGCTAGAGAGAGAGAGAGAGAGAGAGAGAGAGAGAGAGAGAGAGAGAGAGAGAGAGAGAGAGAGAGAGAGAGAGAGAGAAGAGAGAGACAAGACAGAGAGAGAGAGAGAGAGAGAGAGAGAGAGAGAGAGAGAGAGAGAGAGAGAGAGAGAGAGAGAGAGAGAGAGAGAGAGAGAGAAGGGGCTGAAGAGGGGAGGGGGGGGGGGGGGGAGGATTACCAGCCTGTCTGAACACACATGAACCCTACAATAGCGACCGGACAGGTAAGGTGATAATGTATATGATCAACATTCAAGATTTCAAGCAAGGGATACGGTCGGACCCGACAATGCAGTTCCATAGAAGAAGGGGCGGGGGGCGTTGGGGGGGGGGGTGAATAAGGGTTCTTGTCTCGGTCTCTCTTGCCTTTTTCTCCTCCTCTTCTCTCTCTGTCTCTCTGTTAATTGTTTATTTGTGTCTCTTTGTCTGTGTGTGTGTGTGGATCTCTCTTTTTGTTTGTCTGTCTGTCTACCTCTCTCTCTCTCTACTATCTATCTATCTCTCTCTCTCTCCTTTATACTCCTTCTTCCCCTGTCTCCAGCGGGTTTGTCGTCTTCCTCCCCTTTCTTCCCCTGTCCCCAAACCCCCCTTCTACCCCTCCCCTCCCCACAACCCATCCCACATCTAAGAAGAATAGAGGGGGGGAAGGGGGGAGGGGGGGCAAGGGATGTGTGCCATAAAGTATTCCGCTAATCCATTCCTCTCCGATACGGTCGCTTCGCACGTGATAATGCCAGCGGAATTGGACCTTAAATACCTCTTAACGCTCCGACCGGCCGGCGCACCTGAACTCATCACTAAAATGGGTGAACTCAGGTACTCAAAGTGCACCTTCGGGGGGGGGGGGGGGGGTCATTGGCGCTGGAGATCTGGGCCGGATAGACATGACGAAAGGAGGGGGGGAGAGGGGGCTGTGGGCCAGGGGGGGGAGGCCAACGGCTAATGTCGTACTTCTCTGTGCTGTGATTTCTCTTTCTCTCTCGCTCTCTCTTATATATATATATATATATATATATATATATATATATATATATATATATA
>NW_020871658.1:288970-291470 GCF_003789085.1 Penaeus vannamei | reverse complement strand
TAACGGGGGGGGGGGGAAGGGGGGGAGGGGGAGATAAAAGAGGGAAGAGGATATTGAGGAGAGGGAGAGGAAGAGAGTGAACGAATGAAGAGAGAGAGAGAGAGGAGAGAGAGAGAGAGAGAGAGAGAGAGAGAGAGAGAGAGAGAGAGAGAGAGAGAGAGAGAGAGAGAGAGAGAGAGAGAGAGAGAGGGAGGAGGGGGGGCAGAAGACGTGAAAATAGTGGAAATAGAAGAGAAAGGGAGAAACAGACAGGGGGAAGCACAAGAAAGAGACAAACAGACAGACAGAGAAAAAATACACAGAGATACACAGACAAAGACAATAAGGTAGACAAACAGACAAGAAAACAACAAAGGAATAGAGAAACAGATAGACAAAGAGCACGCATCCCCCCCCTCCTTACGCTCCACCCCCACACCTCCCACCCCGCGCAACATGATTCCTTATCTCTCTTATCTCCTCGAGGTCATTATGTAACGCAGGAATAAGTTACTTTGCTTTTCCTCCTCCTCGTATCTGTTCGAGGATTTTTAAGTTTAATGCGCACCAGAGGCTTCTCTCTCTCTCTCTCTCTCTCTCTTTCTCTCTCTCTCTCTTTCCTCTCTCTCTCTCTCCACTCCTTCCATCCATCCATCCTTCTCCCCTTCCTTCCATCCTTCCATCCTTCCTCTCCCTCCATCCTACTCCCCTTCCTCCCCCACCTTCTCCCCTTCCTACCTTCCTTCTCCCTTCTTCCCCTTCTCCCCCCGCCCACATACCTGAAGGTCAAGCCCCCCCCCCCCCCCCCCCCCACACGCACAAATCATAAACTGCCTTTTCCCGTCTGCCTTGCAAAGCCTCTGCCTCATATATATCTCCAGCGGCGGGGGAGCTAAATCACTCACAACCCTGGATTATACCTCTTTGCCGTTGCTGCTGCTGTTGCACTCGCTGTCGCTGAGTTATGAGGGGATTGTGAGGGTAGGGAGGAGAGGGAGGGGTGGAAGAGGAGGGAGGGGTAGGAGGGGTAGGAGGGGAGGGGATGAGGAGAGGAGGTGGGAAGGAGGAGGAGGGGGAGGGGTGAGAGGGTGGGAGGGTGGAGATGGGGGGATAAAGAGAGAAGAGAGAGAGAGAGAGAGAGAGAGAGAGAGAGAGAGAGAGAGAGAGAGAGAGAGAGAGAGAGAGAGAGAGAGGAGAAGAGAGACCAAGAGAAAAAGACAGAAAAAATACTCAGGGCTTAACGGAAAGGTAACAGAACACACACAACCTCGCACCTCGGGTACCATCGGGTCATTGTTCTCGAGGTAGAAAGAAAGAAAAAAGAGACAGACAGACAAAAGACAGACAGACAGACGAACAGGTAAAGACAGAAATACGGGCAGACGAACAGGTAAAGAGAAAAACACAGAGAGACAAACAGACAGAGGAAAAAAAGAGACAGATATAACACACATTTCGTGATAAAAAGAGAAATACAGATGCATAACACTAACAAAGAGAAAGAGACAGACATCTACTAGACAGAGACAAGCATCCAGACAGAAGGTTCAAGGACGAAGGACACCGTGTACCAGATGACCCAGCAACCCAGACCAGACCGACCACCCACCGAGAGGTCAATATAGGTCATCGGAGCCCCTAACGTATTGTCTTAGCGTGAGTGTAATGCAGGGGATGCAGTCAGGAGGCAGCGCAAGAAAGATTGGGAGAACCATACAAGGGATTGGGGAAGGGCAGGGAAAGGGGGGGGGGGGGGCAGGGAGGAGAGGGGAGAAGATGGATGAAAGGGGAGGAGATAGGATCGGAAAGGGGGAGGAGGAAGGAGAGGAAGGGTTAGTGGATAAAGGGGAGACAGTTAATCGAGGTTTGTGTAAGGAATGGAGATAAGAAAAAAGGAAGAGACTTTTTGGGTTTTGTGTGTGTACATGTATATATATATATATATATATATATATATATATATATATATATATATATATTATATATATATATATATATATATATATATATATACATATATATATATGTGTGTGGTGTGTGTGTGTGTGTGTGTGTGTGTGTATGCACATGCACACACACAAATAAAAAAAATGATATATACGTAAAAACGAACCCGTTTAACCAAACGATTCCACCTTTTTTTTTTTTTTTTTTTTTTTTTTTTTTTTTTTTTTTTCTTCAACCTCTAAAAAAAAAACACGTAAAAGATTATAGAACAAAATTGAAGCTCTCTAAGTAAACAATACAGAGAAAAATACAGAATCCGCGCGCAATACGTTCCTTTCTCTCTTGTTCTGACGTCTATGAGAAAAGTTTGTTGATTAAATCCCTCTTGCTCTTTCTTGCGGTTTCTGCTCCTCCTCCGCCTCTCTCAATGGGCGATCCAACTCCATCAAATATACACAAAAAAGTTGATCGAAATTGAAGAAGTCTTGAAAAGAGGAATTGTGTGCTGAGGAAAGAAGGTGTGTATATATATATATATATATATATATTAATATATATTATATATATATATATA
>NW_020871658.1:270536-283036 GCF_003789085.1 Penaeus vannamei | reverse complement strand
ATTAGCTATTTGACTCACCTGTGTTGAGTGAAGCCTAAAGTGACAGAAGATGCCGAGGATGTGATATTGTAATTAGAGCTTCTGGTGTTTTGGTTTCCTGAGCTTGGTTACTTTGTGCTTTTATTTATTCGTTAATGATTCATTTTTTTTTTTTTTTTTTTTTTTTTTTTTTTTACTAGGGGATGATTGTTGTTCCTTTACTATGACCATTGCGGATGGTTAATTCGTAAAATGACTTATTAGTATTCATAGGTTAAGGTACAATTACTTCATACTGATTTTAATTTATAAAATATTAAGGTTTAAGAGCAAAGTACACTTCATAGAAACTTATGATATGGCATATTCAGGTTTACAAATGCTCTATTACAAAAGTCATAAATCTACTAATTAGGACACACGCACGCAAAACAAACACTATAGATGTATAAATACATTTCAGAATCGGTGAAATGCACTGTAGTCAAATTATGGAGCACTGATGTTGATAAGGCCCCACTAGCTTCGACGTCAATACTATTGTAGGCAGATTCGCTAATCACTAATTCATGTCAGCAAGAAAAATATCAAATATATAACTAACTACGGTAAATTGAAATATCATATCATGATTGCAAGCTCAGGCAAATGACTATTTAGAGTCAAGGGACGATAATTCCAGCATATTTATTTATTAATTTTCCAAACATCAAAGGAAAGGATAACGGTCACCATATATACCAGCAATACAGCAAATTTGCGTAGCCTAAAACATAAACAACTGTTTCCGACAGCTGCTTTAGCTACCTCGTCAGATCACAGCCTATAAAAAAAGCTATATCTAATGCGAAAATAGAATAGCTATTTATTACAGAATTAGGCCAAACATTGCTCATAATCGGATTCACGAAGGCTCTGCTCGCGAATATTAAAGGCAGACTAACAAACACGACTGATACGCTTATATATCTTTTTCTCTTTTTATCTTCGTGACCTACATTTATATATATATATATATATATATATAATATTATATATATATATATATATATTAATATTATATTATAATTATTATATATATATATATATTTTTTTTTTTTTTTTTTTTTTTTTTTTTTTTTTTTTTCTTAAGTGACCGGCATCTCTCTCTCTTTCTCCCCCCCCCTCTCTCTCTCTTTCTTTCTCCCCCCCCACTCTCTCTTTCTCTCTTTCTCCCCCCCCCCCACTCTCTCTCTCTCTCTCTTTCCCCCCCCACTCTCTCTCTCTCTTTTTCTCCCCCCCCTCTCTTCTCCATCTTTCTCTCTCTTTCTCCCCCCCTCAACTCTTCTTCTCTCTCTCTCTCCTTCTCTTTTCCTTTTCTTCTCTATCATCTTCTCTTCTTTTCATCTCTCCCCATCCCTCCCTCATATCCCTACGTCCAACACTCTCTTCTCCTTTCCGCTTCTTCTCTTACAGTCCCCCTCTCTCCTTCCCTCCCGCCCCTCTTCCGCCCTCCCCCCTCGCTCCCTTCGTCAGCCAACCCGCCGAGACCGCACCTGTGAGCTCCTTCCTCCAACACAATTTTCGAGCGATCCACTGACATATGAGGCCAAAGAACCCGGGGATCGAGCACCGTTCTACTCGACCGAAATTCTGCTCAAGGCCTCTACTTCTCCTTCTCTTTTTCTCCTTTTTCTCTTCTTTTTCCATTTCTTTTATCGTCTCTCGTTTCTTGTTTGTGTCTTGTCTCATGTCTTCATGTATCTTCTCTTTTATTTTTTTTTATTTCTTATTCGTTTTTTTTTCTTTTTTTTTTATTTTTTTTTCTTTATATTTTTCTTTCCCTTTTAACTTATTCATTTTTAATATTAAGAGTGTTCTATTCATGTTATGTAGTATGGAGTTATAATTTATTATATTGGTTTTTAGTAATCTTATAATAGATTTACACATTGTGTAGTCTTGTCTGCTGTCCTCTCTGCTCGCCTTCTTCACACATCTGTTTATACACTTTACATACTTATATGTGTATTTAACAGTTCGTGAACGTTTGCTCCTCTGTCAGTTGTTGATTAATACTTTTTTTTCTTTGTCTTGTTATCTCCCTCCCCCCCCCCCTGTGTGGTGGCCTGTGTGTGTGTGTTGTGTTGCTGCTAACGTTTACTATATTACTATTATATTAACTCTCTTATATTCTTACTGTTTACTCCCTCCTATACTCTATATCACCTCCTACTTATATTATAGCTATATTTTTGTGTGGTAGGGCGGTGGAGTGCAAGATTGATCTATACATGCTTTGTTAATTGATGTCTCAGTCTCAAAAGCCAGAACTTAAGCAACACCAAAAAAAGCATCGGAATAGGTCCTTAAGGGGATGCAATAATACAGAAACACTTGGACTCCGTTCTCTTTTATAGTCATAGAGTTTACTTTCTTAAGAAATGGTAGAAAGGGTGAGAGGAAGAAAGTGGGAAAAAAGGTCTGTCATAGTTGTTATGTCAAAGAGAATTAATTAGATGAAGGTAAAATCATTTTATCATGCTTGTGATTGCTTGGTGCCCTGCTTGCTATATACTATTTGATTTTATCTCTCTATTATATACTACTATATCCTATATATATATATATCTATCTATATATTCACTAATCATAATCTCTCTTAATTTTTTTAATATTTCTCTTCTTTCTCTCTTAACCCCCCCCCTATCCTATTAAACAAACACTCAATACAATCAAAACAAAACAAAAAAAAACAATCTCTCTCATCTTTACTTCTCCCCTATCCATCCCCCCTCATATATAATACTCTCATATCTCTCTCTCTCCCTTCCATCCCCCCCGTAGTGAACCCGTACGTCGCTCTAAGGCGTTCTTCTCTGACTCCCCCCCCCTCTGGTTGGTGTGTTGTGTGGTGTGTGCTCTATGATGTATAATGTTGTATTATATATAAATATATATAATCTTCACTTTCATATTTTTCACTTCCCTATTATAATCACTTTTATTACCCCCCATAATATATATGAAGTACCTGTAAAAATTTTTCTATATATCCTTCCTGCGTACCATGTAGTGTTGGTGTGGTCTGTGTTCGTGTCTTCTGCTGTTTTACCTGCCCCAACAACAAAACGAACAACAACAACAATCCTCCTTCACTATTTATAGCCTCTATCACTACGTATCCTCTCTCTCTCTTACTTATATTCTTCAGTTTTACTATTTCACCTCTTTTATATTCTGCCTCCTCTACTTATATTAATATTTTAATTATATACAATATAACATTATATATAATACTTCTTATATTATATATATATATTATACATATATATTATATTACAAACATCTAAAACAAAAACATACAAAACAACTAACACAACATCATAAAAAAAAAAAACTTTTTATTTATGTTTTTTTTTTTATATTATTTATTTAATATGTTTATACTTTATTATCCTCTTTATTTCTTCCCTCTACCTTACTACCTACCCCCTACTACTACTCCCCCCACCTACCTCTTATCATAAATACCCTTCAAAAAAAACCACAACACAAAAACATATACCCTCTCTCTACGCTCCCACTCGCTATCTCACCCTCTCCCCCTCCTCATACCCTCCTACTATTACCAGCTACTCTACAATATTTAACTATATCTCCCTCTTATCTCTATAATCCTTATATAATATACTATATCTCGTTCTTATTTATACTATACTATATGTATGTTACTCTTATGTATTAGTAGTTTCATATACTTCCCTCTACCCTTACTATCATATTCCCGTTATCTATATACTATAATATATCTATATATATATATACTATATTACTATATATTACTATTATATACTTTATATATATACCCTTCCTACTCTCCCTCTCCTAACTCTTCTTACATCATATTACTCTTTCTCTTTCATCCCCTCTCTATATCCACCTTTATACTTTATATATCGTTATAACTCGTCTTACTTATATTATTACTGCCTTCCTTTTCTCATATTTCCATCCCCATACTCCATACCCTATATAATATCATTCATTTTAAAATTTCTATTATAATACCACTATTTTATTTATATACTCTTCACTCTATCTCTCATTTTTTTATATCCACCCTACTATCTACCTTACTATTTTCTATTATAATATATGTATTATATTTTATATAATATTTTAATCATTATATTTAATTACTATATATATATACCACTCTCTCTCTTACTCTTTTCTCTCCCCTTCCATACTATGTATATACACTCTATCTCTCCTTTATCATCTCCCTACTATATCCATACTCTCTCTCTCTTACTCTATTCTATTATTCCCCCCCATCTACCCACCACTCTCTCTCCTCTTTTCATCCCCCTATTATACATTACCCAACTATCTTAAACTTTCATTCCCTCTCTCTAATCCCCCCCCCATGCCTTACTACCTACTCCATTCACCTACCTCCCTACGATACTATCCCAATACACAGCTCACTACCCTCAAATATTCCCATAATTCTACCTATATACTCACTATCACTACTACCCCTACTACTATACTAACTTACCCTTCATAAACACTAATATCACCCCCATATCACCCCCCTCAAATCTACTTCTAACCCCCTAACTACTCCTACCCTACTCATTATAAATCACCTATTACCTAATTATACTACCTCCCCCCCCACACTCTCTCTCTCTCAATCTCTCTTCGCAAAATGCATGAAAATGGATCAGTGATATCAATAAATGACACCATTGTGAGCGTTATAATTCCAGGCTCCACTATACAGCTAGTTAATAGCGCCGCTCCTATTCTTTGCCGTAATCTCCATAACTGCGTTATAGTATATTATTAGTAATCGTCAAAGTTATGGTAATGGTGACTCTACTAGTATTACTTGTAATATGAAGATGTATCACCCTTTATTATTACCTGTATCAATATAGAGAATGTAAAAGGGTTATGGAATCAATGGTACATTAGGCTAATTTTAGACCCCCTCTCCACCTATTCCCCCCTCTCTCCCTTTCGTATTACCTCCCTTCTTCTTTCTCTGTATATTCATTCTTTTTTTCTCTCTATTCTTTTTTTTCTCTCTATCCATTCTTTTTTTCTCTCTATAATCTTTCTTTTTCCTCTTTCTCTCTCTCATCTTTTCTCTTATCCATTTTTTTCTCTATCCATTTTTTCTTCTACCATTTTTTTTCTCTCTATCCATTCTTTTTTCTTATATTTTGTTTAATCTCTCTAATCTTTTTTCTTCTATCCATTTTTTTTCCTCTCTATCCATTCGCATCTGTCTATATCTTCAATTCTGTATCTGTCTAGCAATATCTATTTCTCTGGCTATCTATCGAAACAGAAATATATAAATATATATACATGTGTGTGTGTGTGTGTGTGTGTGTGTTTGTTGCACGCTTCTGTTATATCTATCTATCTATTTTTCTTATTTCTCTATCTGTTTATTCTCATATAATATCTATCTCAATCTGTTTATCTTATATCTATATGTTATATAAATAATATATTTATATTCATATATATTTATATTAGAGATTAATATATATATATATATATATAATATATTATAATATAAAATATATATTATATATTATATTATTAACATACCATTTACACATATATATATTATTATTAATATATATTATATAATATTATATATATAATATATATATTATAATATTAAATATTTTATTTAGTATATATATTATAATATATGCATTACATACATACATATAAATATACATAATAATAATATATTTACATATATATATATATTATATATAATATATATATATATATATATAGTATATATAATAATATATATATACTATATATATATATATATATATTCAGGTGTAATACATATAGCATATTATATATATATATATATATATATATATATATAATGATATATATATATATATATATATATGTATACATAAATATAAATAGATCGATAGATGAGTATTGGTGTCGATCGACAGACGGTAACGTAGATAGACAGACAAACGGTAAAAAAGAATAAAGAAATAGAACAATATACACTACCAACAAAAGTTCAAAGGGAGATAAAACCTTTTCAGTCCTATAGATTTGCGAGACTTAGAAAAAGTATCCTGGAGGGGAAGAAGGAAGCGGGCAGAGTGAGAAAGAACAAGTGGAATAACAAAAGAAAGAATAGAGACATAGAAAAGGGGGAAAGATCGAACGAAGAGGCGAGGGAAACAAAAGAAATACTTTAACAAGAACGATTGAAAACATGCGAGGAAGGTTTCAATTCTGAAATAGCAACTGTTTCTTCTATCTTGTCTTTTCTTCTATAATCCAGACTTTACTTAGAAAAAAGAGATACTTCTAATTAATGTTTGATGCTTAGAAATGCTTAAATACATATTATCCACTGAAATAATCTTTTGAAGTATAGCTCTTTCTCCTTTTGTCTGTCAGTCTGTTTGCCTAGCTCACTCTCTCTTCTTCTTTATCATGATCTTTCTTCCCCGTTTCCTTGTTCTTATTTTCTTTTTCTTCTTAACCATAACTCTTTCTCCATTTGTCTGTCAGTCTATCCGTTTGTTTGTCTAGCTCGCTCTTTCTCTTCTTCTTTCTTATTTTCTTTTTCTTCTGAAATATAACTCTTTCTCCATTTGACTGTCAGTCTAGCCCACTCTCCCTCTTCTTCTTCTTTATCATCTTTTATCGCCTTGGCTTCTTTTTTCTTATTCATTTTCTTTTTCTTCTGAAGTATAACTCTTTCTCTATTTGTCTGTTTGTCTAGTTCACTCTCTTTCTTCTTCTTTATCATCATCTTTCTTCTGTTTCCCTTTTCTTATACATTTTATATTTTTTTTTTTCTGAAGTATAACTCTTTCTCCATTTGTCTGTCAGTCTTTCCGTTTGTTTGTCTAGCTCGCTCATTCTCTTCTTTCTTCTTATTTTCTTTTTCTTCTGAAATATAAGTCTTTCTCCATTTGTCTGTCAGTCTATCTTTCTGTTTGTCTCGCTCACCCTCTCTTCTTCTTCTTCTTTATCTTCTTTTATCTTCTTAGTTTCATTTTTCTTATTCATTTTCTTTTTCTTCTGAAGTATAACTTTTTCTCTATTTGTCTGTTTGTCTAGCTCACACTCTCTCATTTTCTTCATCACCTTGTTTCTTCTCTGTTCCCTTTTTCTTAATCATTTTCTTTTTCCTTTCTTCTTCCACCGTCTTAAACATACGTGCACACAAAAATCCAGTACGAATAAGACACACAACACACAACAACAATCAGCTGTACATAAAGGAGGAACTTACCTACAATGACCTGAACCGAAGACTGCTTCTGGTTCTCGTACCAATTAAGGTTTTATTGGACAGTTGGCCGAGAGCAACCAGCTGTGTGGGGCGCGTGGGGTGTAAGGAGCGGAGGCTGGCTGAGGCAAATGGCTGCGAGGGTTTTATGGAGTTTTACATGGTCTTTAATCCTGGAAATTAATGAAGGTTTGAGGTACAAAATTTTGATGACGAGTGAGATATCGGAGAACGTTAAAAAAATCCAAAAGGAAAATTAATGGATCATGTTCAATGGATCAATTTTTTTGAGAGAAAGATGAGCAAGATAAATAAGTGTACGAGATTTTAATAGGTTCCCAATGTTCTTTAAGAGCCTAAGGGATTATGATTCAGAAAGCCTTTCACAAAAGACAGGTTCTGTGAATGAGGAACCGTTATCTTGAGGAAAAGCGCCTTTTGCTTGTCAATTACCCGGACACGTCAATATCCTTCCTTTTATTTTTTTACCATTTTTTATTTCGTGATTACAATGTGTGTATATATATTTATTAATGTATGTACACACACACAAACATACCACACAGACACAAACATATATTATACATATAAATTAATACATTATATGTATATATATATACTATATATATATTTAGGAGATATATATATATATTTATTATATATATATATATAGGTAAATATATTAAATATGATATACATATTAGTTTAGCCATGTTTGCACGCACAACACACACACAGCACACACAACACACACACACAACAGCACACAACACACACACGGAACGCACACACACAGACCAAAGCACACACAACCCAACACGCCCATGTGCTGCGTGTAATATTCAACCCCACTTACAGAAGGCGATTTAATTAATATATAATTACTTCCTTTCACACCAAAACTCGTGTAACAGTATCCTCATTTACTTTCTCCTTTGTTGGGAAACCGTGAAATGGAATAAAATACTACAGAAATGATCATTATTGATACAAAACGGTAAAAAATGGTTTATCTTCCATTGCAGCGACGAAATATATGTCACTTCTCTTCAAGAAATCTAAAAAGAAGTCTAAAAGAGAACTTGCTGAATGCGTACAATAGATCCAAGGGAAGAAGAAAGAGGAGAGACTGTCAGATAAAGAGAGAGAGAGAGGAGAGGAGAGAAAGAGAGAAGGGAGAGAGAAGGAGAGAGAGGAAGGAGAGAAAAGAGAGAGGAAGAGAGAAGAGAGACGAGAGAGAGAGAGAGAGAGAGGAAGGAGTAGAAGGAAAAGAGAGAGAGAGAGGAAGAGGAGAAGAGGAGAGAGAAGGAGGAGAGAGGGAGAGAAGAGAGAGAGTCTTTGAGAGAAGAAGAGAGAGAGAGAAGCAGAAGTGCGATAGAGAGAGAGAAGAAGAGCTAGAAAGACATATTACATGTTGACAAATACAGAAAAGGTATGAATGAGAATGAATATCTTCACAATACCAAGAGATGTGATGTTGAATCTGGTTTGTCGAGATAGAAAGTACATATGTCAGAGAAATATCAGATAGAAAATTACAGAGACATAAAATATACACGTCGAGCTTAATGAAGATCACCTGACGACTGCGACCTGTTCACTTGTTCCATAATTACTGAGCCCAGCGAACTTTGGGAATAATTTTGCTGGAGCGGATGCAGGTGTTTACGATTCTTCCGTCCGCGATGTATGCAGCTTCCATGATTTTCCACTTTTTACTGTTTAATCCTCCTTGGATTACTTCTGCTTCCTTCCACCAGATGTCCAATTTCATCGACATCTGCCTTTCTCAACCCTGGGTCGAAAGCGTTTCTGGGGCTTGCTAAAGACCTCAAAATATCAGACGTGGTCACTTCTTAATTTTCAAGATTTTTTCATATTGATATATTGGCTAAATTTTGCTTACTACACAATGCTTTAAAATGCAGTAGCCCCAACCGCAAATCCTGTATCAGACGTGTTACCTCCTACCTACATCCAGTGTAGCACTTTCTACAACTGAACCACAGATAAAGAAATTTAGCTTCAGGGTCCAGGCCCATGACTCATTTTGAAATATATTTATAACAGTTGTAGAGTTACTTATAATTACATTTATGGTTTGTCTTTGTGAAATATATATTTGATAAGTGAATGTTTAGATTAATAAATGGCCCCTAAGATACAGATAATTTAATCAAATTTTATGATGCTAATTTTCCCTTTTTCGGACTCTACAGAACGTTTCTAACATATATAAATTGTGTTTTCTTTCCTTTTACAGCTAAGAATTAGTAACACCTAAATACAAGCTTTACAAATTGGAGTCAGGCTCATGTCATAAACGCATGATTGGGGTCGCCTGAAAAAAAAGTTGGGGCCCACTGATCCCCATGAACCAACAAAGAAGAAAGATGGTGATAAAGAAGAAGAGAGAGAGAGTGAGCTAGGCAAACAGACAAATGGAGAAAGAGTTATACATCAGAAGAAAAAGAAAACAAAGAACCCCACCTACAGAGGAGATTTATTAATAATAATTACTTCCTTTCACCAAAACTCATGTAACCATTTCATTCGGTCCAAACCGTGAAATTGAATAAACACTACAGAAATAATCATTATTGATACAAAACGGTAAAAATGGTTATCTTCCATTGCAGCGAGGAATATATATGTCACTTCTCTTCAAGGAAATCTAAAAGAAGTCTAAATGAACTTGCTGAATGCGTACAATAGATCCAAGGAGAAGAAAGGGAAGCTTGTCATAAAGAGAGAGAGAGAGAGAGAGAGAGAGAGAGAGAGAGAGAGAGAGAGAGAGAGAGAGAGAGAGAGAGAGAGAGAGAGAAGAGAGAGAGAGAGAGAGAGAGAGAGAGAGAGAGAGAGAGAGAGAGAGAGAGACTGATACATATTCATGTTGACAAATATAGAAAAGGTATGAATGAGAATGAATATCTTCACAATACAAGAGATGTATTTGACTGGTTTCGAATAGATCTTTGTCCCAGGATACATCCTTTCAAAGATATTAACTGAGCACATAACATATTTACACGTGAGCTAATGAATCACCTGACGACTGCGACCTCGCACTTGTTCGCATAATTACTGCCGCGACCTTGGATAATTTGAGTCTGCCCGATGCGGTGTTTACATTCTTCTCCGTCGCGATGTATGCAGCTTCCATGATTTTCCACTTTTTTACTGTTTAATCCCTCCTTGGATTACTTCTGCTTCCTTCCACCAGATGTCCAATTTCATCAACATCTGTCTTTCTCTCAACCCTGGGGTCGACAAGCGTTTTTGGGCTCGCTAAGACCTCAAAATTCAGACGTGGTCACTTTTCAATTTTGAGATTTTTTCAGGATATATTGATTAGGTCTATTGGCTAAATTTTGCTTACTACACAATAATTTAATATGCAGTAGCCCCAACCGCAAATCCTGTATCAGACGTGTCACCGCCTACCTACATCCAATGTAGCACTTTATACAACTGAACCACAGATAAAGAAATTTAGCTTCAGGGTCCAGGCCCATGACTCATTTTGAAATATATTTATAACAGTTGATAGAAGTTACTTATACATTTATGGTTTGTCTTTGTGAAATAATACTATTTTAATAGTTGTTTTGATTAATAAAGTGGCCCTAAGATACAAATAATTTAATTAAATCTTATGATGCTAATTTTTCGGACTCTACAGAACGTTTCTAACATATATAAATTGTGTTTTTCTTTCCTTTTACAGCTAAGAATTAGTAACACCTAATACAAGCTTACAAATTGGAGATTAGGCTAGGGTTGCGTTCATGTCAATAGATGCATGGTTGGGGTCGCCTGAAAAAAGTTGGGGCCCACTGATCCCCATCAACCAACAAAGAAGAAAGATACTTTAGAAGAAAAAGAAAACAAAGAACCCCACTTACAGAGGCGATTTAATTAATATATAATTACTTCCTTTCACCAAAACTCATGTAATGGTATCTCATTTACCTTTCTCATTTGGGTCCAAACCGTGAAATTGAATAAATACTACAGAAATAATCATTATTGATACAAAACGGAAAAAATGGTTATCTTCCATTGCAGCGAGGAATATATATGTCACTTCTCTTCAGGGAAATCTAAAAGATGTCTAAATGAACTTGCTGAATGCGTACAATAGATCAAGAGTGAAGAAAGGGAGCTTGTCAAGAAGAGAGAGAGAGAGAGAGGAGAGAGAGAGAGAGAGAGAGAGGAGAGAGAGAGAGAGAGAGAGAGAGAAGAGAGAGAGGAGAGAGGAGAGCGAGAGAGAGAGAAGAGAGAGAGAGAGAGAGAGAGAGAGAGAGGACGAGAGAGAGAGACGAGAGAGAGAGAGAGAGAGAGAGAGAGAGCAGAGAGAGAAAGAGAGAGAGAGAGGAGACTATAACATAATTCATGTTGACAATCAGAAAGGTATGATGAGATGAATACACTTCAACATACAAGAGACTGTATTTGACTCCGGTTTCCGAATAGATCTCTTTCAAAATACATCCCATCCGAAGAAATTACAGAGCACATACATATTACAACAGATGACTAATGAATCACCTGACGACGTGGCGACCCTCGCACTTGTTTACATAATACGATATAACGATATTATAGCACTAATTGGGCGTTATTTTTCCAAGCCTGCTTTTCTTGTCCGCTCGATGTTCGCTGATCCTGGTACTGAAGCCCCGTTTCTCTAAAGTATGCCTTTTTGCAACTGCAGGGTATGCGATATACAACACTGTTGGGGTTGTTTTCAGGCTGCTTCTTGTCTCGTATTGTCATGTATCTTTTCACTGGATGTGCTGGCGATTTTCATTGTACTGCCAAAATATTTGCTAATTGCCTGTGTAGTAATAATAATAAAAAAGAGGGTGCAGGGTCTGATCTTACAAGTATGTTCTCCAATTTCTTTTTGTGGTTCAGCAGGAAGTCTTTATGATACTTAAGTTTCAAAAAAGAATTAATTACATAGGTAACCTCAGTCTCAAGAAATTCAGGGCTGCAGATCCTCAGTACCCTCAGGAAGAAGCCAATCACAGCCCCAGATTTCGTTTTACTACTGTGGGCGGAGTAGTAGTAGATAAATATCTTCATCAGTAAGCTTTCTGTATAAAGAGACCGTCGTCACCCCAATGGATCAGAGAATCCAGGAAAGGTTTCTGATCCTCTTCTTCCTCCACGTTGAGCTGGATTTTCTCGTGGATGGAGTTCAGCCGCGTCAGCGTAT
>NW_020871658.1:245536-253036 GCF_003789085.1 Penaeus vannamei | reverse complement strand
TCAAATACTTATAATTGAATTTTTGTCATTAATAGTTCTAATTATACTAGATCCTCTGTATTAATGATTATCACACATTACTCTCAAATGCGCCTATTATTGACACGATAATATACAATGATAAATTAACTATCTGAGTTGCATTAAAATAACGATTTAATGAGCGAGCTAGTAGTACCATCTAATATTATACATAACAACTACTTGATTAATCATATGATATCATACAATTGCCATACCTGTGTTATATGTGATATATATGAGTATACGATTATTTATACTAACTGATATCTCAAATGGAACGCTATATATGAATAATAATTCTCCCAATAATTAAATAATGATACATGACCATAATAATAAATAGATGATTATTTCATCGATGTCCATTATTTGATATGATCTGGAAAAATTATATGTAGAATAGAGTTGATTATGATGCAATTTATATATATTATATATAGCAGTATAAATTATTACTAAAATTTATACATTATATATTAGATTATATAATATTTATTATATTATCATTATTTATATAGTCATTTATATATATTATTGTCATATATTTAATTACATTGTCATTATTATTTCTAATACATTTTCATATCATGCTATTAATATATACATCATTATTGTATAATATATAATGAAGGGAATTACATTATGATAAATCATCACACTAAAGTTACCTATGTATATATATATAGTATAATTATAATATAGAAATATCCATTCTAATAATTACCAATAATAAAAGCAATATAAAGTTTTATTTTATCATTTAGCGCTTTCTTCTCATAAGGCTGTATTACGCTAGATTTTGCTGTTATTTCGACTTTCTGGGATTTTATTACTTTTGGCCTTTATTTCATTATAAATGACTGGATATATATTGAGTGTGTGATCTGTAATTACATATTAATCCAATTTATACTATTGACTATATTTATCTTATGATTATTTAATATCATCATTAATTAGGTCTATATATATGATCATCATAGATTATCATATATAATATATATCATTTTATAATCATTATAATTTAATTCAAGTTATATATTAAATATTAATTATATTATGCATAATTATATTATATAGCTATTATTCATCATAATATAACTATTTATTTTATAAGGATTAATTATAGCAATAATTATGATAATTATTTTGATTAATAATTAATGACTAATTAATGAGTAAATTTACTATATATATAGTCTGACCCTAGATTGTATTGATATGTGAATTATTTTACTTACACACAACATTCACATATATCATATATACTTAAGTACCATGCCAAATATGAGACAATTAGGAGAACAATCAGAGATAGATATTGAACTTGTCGTCAAATGATAATGAGCACCATTCTACCGAAGTAAGAAAGATTATTGTGAACTCTACGAACACAACTATCGACTATCTCTATTTTCATTGATCTCTATGACTTTAAATCAAGTGTTTAGTGTATGCTACCTTTGAATATAACTAGTTCAGGTCTATCATTCCAATGACATTATAAAGTCTATTAGCTTCTTATCATGTACATACATCATCATCATTTCGATACAATATATCAACGTACATACAATTACAACGCTCTTCACAACTAATGACAACAATCGTAGTACATAAAATCAACATCTACACCATACGAAACATCTCATCAAACATAATTACCAGCATATTATAATGTTATATAAAATCTCTATATTACAGTCAATTACCAAAAATAATTACCGTAAAAAGGCGTTATTTTATCGTACTTAATCTCTTAGAATAGAGCTACAATATACTAGCATAGATTATTTGTATCACGTTTTTTCGACTATTGGGATATTTTTATTAACTTTTTAGGCCTTATTATATCATTTAATATATATGAACATGGACAAATTAAATTTATAATATATCTATATTTAACTGTATCTAATTATATTCCTATATTAATTATTTATCTAATTATATAGTTCATTATCATTCTAATTGAATTATTACATCTAATTATTATGCAATTTATATATATGTGTGTGTAGTAACGGGAAGGAGTGATGTGTTATCGATTGAATAGATGTGCGTATTTCATGCTAGAGTAGTGCCGTGTGTGAGTATGTAATGTATGATAAGAGTCCTTCAGAATTACCATAATGTAAGAGCGTAGAGTATGTGATTCTTTTATTGTCTTCTGAGCGTGTGGTTGCTGTCTAGAATACTGTTAAATATATATATTATGCTATAATTATTATGTCAGTTAGGTTTATTTTCTGACCATTTTATACGTAAGTTATTATTACTATATTTATAGGCCTTTGTATCTTCATATGTGAAAATAGAATCATTCGTGTGATCTCAAGTGTATATTTTTATTTTATCTATCTATATATTTATACTCACTTTTCATCAACTCGCCATGTAAGCCATTATCCATAAAGTAACTCAATATATATGATTATAATAAATAACTCCGATGCCTAAATTGTGTTTGATTTATATATTATGATAATTTAGAAATAGTAATGACAATATTAAAAATTATTTAATGAGCGAATGATAATGAGGATGAGTAGAATGTATATCTTTATTATTGCCTAATAATATTATGCTAAATATATATCGGTAAAAGTATTGTTAATAGAATTATCATCAAATATGAATTGAGTGATTTCGATCATTATATATTATTATTATTGTCGAAGAATGATGAATGCAATAAAAATACACAATAAATAAAACTAGTTTCGAGTTCGAACTATATCACCTGATTCAAATAAAAGGCTTTGTAGTTGCCCAGTAAAGAACGCTCGAGAGTTTGAAGGTGGATCACACAAATGCGTTATGCTAGCCAATTATATCGCACTGAGAATTCCTCAATTTTGGTTGTGATATAATTTTCAAGCCCGGTAAATTATCCCAAGTACAAGGAGACAGGCGTTGAGAATTGTTGCTTATACGACCAGAGTTGTTCTCAATGCAACAAGCTGCTCGAAATACGGCTATAGCATGTGATGCCCGTACTTATCTTACGATTCTTTTATGGTATATTATATCTATACAGTTCAATAGTTTGGGCCTTATTTCTATAGCACAATAAAATAAATTGGAGGCGTGGTATATATAAATAGATTAAATCACATATTATCAGTTCACCTAAGGTTGTCATCGTTTTAGTTGTTGTACATGAGTTTATATGTTTACCTAGAAGCCTACACAATAAACATTAAAGTTTATCTATTATATCAGTAATCACTTCCGCATGTACGTTTATATCTATACGTATAAAAGATTAAATAATGGATTAACTGTCTTCCATCGAAAATAATTATTACTATTATCTTATCTCCTAACAAGGATTACTATGCTTATAACTAATCTTATTTATATATATATTGTTTTATTACATTAATAAGACAATATTTTATACTTCTTGACCATAATTATTTTTACGATATAATTGATAGGAGTGAATGCAGATGAAATTATGATAATATATTTATATCGTAATATTCTCTGATATTAATATGGTATTTTCACTTTATCTAAAGTTATATCTTGTTTATTGTATTTACCATTTTATTATTAGTTATTCATACTATTATGAGAGAGATTATTTTTGATATAACTTCAGTGCAATGTGATCTTGCATCTAGTGATGTATCATCATGTGCTTTATCTTAAGATAAATTATATGATGAAATAAATACTAATTTTTGTGTGTCAGCTATTTAATCTCTCTCATCATGGGTTTTTTACTACGATACATATTGCAATATATTATCAATATGACGAAAATTGCTATACCACACAACACTACTACACAAAACACACATCTACATCACCAACACTCAATCCGACCTATCACACACATCAACACTATCCTCTAATATATATTAATACTAATCTATATATTGACTATAATTACACATATATATTCATTTATATAGAGTAGAAATCGAAATGATATGAATGGTATCTCATGAATAGAGAGTACATCACTGAGAATATACACATCATCACCTTAAATATTCAAAAATAAATGTAATCTACTCATCAGGTATTACGTAAGCCAAATAATAAATGCGCTGTGAATAAAGTATATAATTTTATTATTCTGATATAACCTTTTTCTCTACAACAAAACAGCGACAGACACACTAACATCTTAACGAGCACATCAAGACTACATCTCCACCAGCATCAACAATCTATCTATCTATTTCTACTACCGACAACACCTATCTTATCTACTAGCAGCGCACACGCAAACATCTTACCACACTACACACTATCTATCAGCACTACTACACACACAACATCATTCATTACTAAACAATCGACGACACACGAGCACACACACACACACACACGCACCACACACAGCATATACAACTATCAACAACTAACTACACACTATCCCAATCAACATACCATATTTATTCATTACCACACACACCACCACACACATCTAGTCTCACAATCACATAATATCTTTAACTGATATTATTAAATACTCATTTATATATTCAATTATCATCATGCATTATCTAATTCAAATTATTTATATATTCAATCATTATTGCTAATATTATATATATAATAGATATATATTAAATAATGCTTAATCAATATAAGCCCATTTTCAGTATCATAACTATTTTTATAAAATAATAGCAATAATAGATATATTAAGAATATAATATATTCCTATACTTAAACTTGCACTCAAATTGAGTTAATAATAATTATATCATGATATATGTAATAAGAATATCATATTATTTTATATATATATATACTATTAGTATATACATTAATTAGTCATATGATGAATAAATTATGTGAGTATATGAATTAAGTGATTGAATTATTGCTACATATATTAGCTATTATATATGTATATATATGTATATAATTAATATCATTCATAATATAAATATTATATCTAATTATATATTATATATAATTATAGATATATTTTACCATTATTAATCATTTAATTATTATATATGTGTCATTTAATCATTAGTCTATTTATATATATAGTTTCATCATAACTTATCACTATGATTCATATGATTATTGCAAATAATGAAGAATTATATCATGAATAAAATAATTTCATCACAAGTACCTGAATTAATGTTTAATTAACAACCTCTATATATTATATATATGCATATATAAAAAGCAAAAAATAAAAAAAAAAATAAAAATAAATAAAATACGACGTTAATAAATACTGACTTAAGATTATTTGCCATACTATTTTATTCATAACTTTCTGGATTTTATTACTTAATTTGGCATTTGTTTATAATATATAATATATGTAATGGATAATCTAATTATCAATTTACTAATTATTAATTATTCAATTATCATTAAGTCATTATATTTACCATTAGTATTATATATATTATCTATGTGTAAGATGATCTATTAATGATACATAGTCAATATCAAACCTATATTATCACTCATTCCTAATATCTATGCTATTGCAACGTGGTAGATCTACATGAATTATTCATATAGCTCTGAAAACTTACAAGTATAAATTTAGAGGTCCTATTATTTCATTCTCTATCTACAGAGAACTATTCTAATCTATATTAAATATCATCAGTAGCAAATTAGTCTATGAGATAAAATATAAACTATAATTCTTAGTGAAACATTCAATATATATTAGCTACACATGAGAGCTATCATGAGTATTTTACAATTTAATTAAAGGGCAACGCTGGGGACACTGTATTGTTATATATCTTAAAATTTCACTCCATTCTAATCTTTACATCTGCGAAATAATCAGCGAGGATAGGGGGGTGGGCGTTGAATATATAATGTTCAATTACTGGATATTACAAGTTTGATCTATCATGTTGGAATATGTGTATTAGACGATAGCCAAATTAAGTCATATTCACAATTAATCATTTGATTATAGTGAATTAATACTGAGTGACTTATAACAATATTCACTTATGCGATGTCATCTCGAGCTTTTGTCATTAATCATATTATATGCGGCGCCATTCTTTATCTCTACATTATTAATCTTATATCTTTTCATGGGATATCTACATTCTACTAGTCTATCTAATAATCTGAATTTTCACTAAGAACTATTGATCCAATTCATTCATGAATATAGTTTATAATGCATCACTATTATGCCTGAATTAATGTTGAAATCCTAATGTTTACCAATAAAAAGCGATAAGGTTTTTTTTTTCGATGTTTTCCTCAAAAGGCTGTAATACGCTAGATTTTTATGTACTCTAAATTTATTATCAGACTATATGTTAGATTTTATTTACTTTATATGTCCTTTATTATTATCATTTATATAAAATGATATACTGCGATAATAATTAGTATTCTTATCATTACTGTCATTAATCTTATGATTATTATCATTAAAGTCATTATCATCATGATCATCATTATTATTAACATTATTGCACTTATAATGATCATTATGCTAATTATTATAGCTATTTTCATCATAACTATTTTTATAATGATAATAGCCAATAAGGTTAATTTAGAAATAATAAACAATAGTACTAATTATAATAACCAATGATAATGATGTTATTGCTATTATTGCAATAATTATCAAAATCATCATTATTATTATGATTTTGTCATTACTATCATTATTATATTCATTATCATCATAATTATCATCATTATTGCATATAATGAAGGAATTATCATGGAAATCATCACAATTACCTGAATTAATGTTAAAATCCTCATAATTACCAATAAAGCCGAAAGGTTTTTTTCCCATGTTTCTCTCAAAATGCCTGTTAATACGCTAGATTTTGCCGTTTTTTTCGACTTATGGATTTTATTACTTTTGGCCTTTATTCCATGATAAATGGACTGGATAATAATTATTATCATCATTATTATCATTACTGTCATTATTCTTATGATTATTATCCTTACTGTCATTATTCCTATGATTATTATCATTATCATCATGACTATCATCATTATTATCATTATTATTGCAGTTATAATGATTATTATGCTAATTATTATAGCTATTTTCATCATCATAATTAATATAAGAATAACATCATTATCATTGTCATTTATATTCTAGAATTTCATTATTGCTATTATCATTATGAAAAAATTAGTTATGATGGATGAAATTATCTATAAGAATTATCATAATAATCATTATAACTACAATAATCATGATAATAATGATGATAATCATGATGATAATGACTATAATGATAATAATCATAAGAATAATGACAGTAATGATAATAATGATAATTATTTGCCAGTCCATTTATAAGAAATAAAGCCACAAGCAAAAAAATCCCAAAAGTCGAAAAAACCGGCATCTAGCGTATTACCACCCTTCTAAGAGAAACGGTTTTGAAAAAAAAACCCGTTTTCGCTTTTTAATTGGAATTATGAGATTTTAACATTAATCAGGTTAATTGTTGATGATACATTGAT